>JBBPJU010000535.1:0-21336 GCA_038088875.1 Austroboletus festivus
TACAAGGCGCACACGACTGATTTCCCCTTACCCGATGGTAGATATCTCCTTGCTGATGCTGGATTTGGGGGTTCGGATGTGCTCCTTGTTCCATATCGAGGAGTGCGATACCATTTGAAGGAGTGGCACCAAGCCAATCTAAGGTGAGTGCTTATCATGTTAGCTGATAACGCTGCTCAAAGATTTTGTCAGGCCACGAGACAAAAAGGAGTTATTTAACCTTTGTCACGCTAGTCTTCGAAATGCAATCGAACGAATTTTTGGAATTGTCAAGTGCAAATGGCGGATTTTACATCTTGCCCCCGAATACCCCATGGACATCCAAGCGCGTATCCCTGCGGCGCTATGCGCCATTCACAACTTTGTGCAAAAGCTCGATCCTGATACATTTTTCACGCCGGAGTTTGAAGCACTTCGATTGGAACGCGTACATGAGGATGATGGTGATGAGGACATTAATTCCAATCTTACAGGAATGCTTGCTGAAGGCCCCGTTGACAATGCTGAATGTCGAAGGGCGGAACAACGGCGGGAACAAATTGCGGATGCAATGTGGTATGATTATTGTCAGGAGGCAAGGGAGCGCGGTGAATCAGCATGTTGATTATCGATGATATATTTCATAGTACATTGTTTGAAGTACTATGTGATATGACTACTCCTACCTTAAATGATGTCTTGCATTTCGCTATCCCTCTTCACCTGGATCTCAGCGAGCGTGTTCCTCACCCACCCAAGACGCATCTCTGCATTGAATTTCAGAAAAAATATGACACGAGATTTATTCCTCGCGTCGCTCATGTAGTCGGCGAGAGTATTAGCCTAATCCAGTGTGAGACCTGGCATTGAAGCGAGCGCTTCAGCTGCTTGTTCGATGTAGGCATCAGCAGCTACAATGTTGCCCACCAGTCCTAGTGATTCCTGGGTAACAGGCTTGAATGCCTCTGGAGCGATCGTGATGAGTAAGTCGGAGATGCATTGAAGGTGAGCGATTGGTTCTTCCTTCACTTGTGCAGTTGTGGATGGTGGGCGTGAACGTTTTTTGGGGCCCCCGTCTGACTCAAGGTTGGAACCGACAATACTAGAAGACTTTCATTTTTGACTAGCGCTTGTCATTGAAGTGGATGCCATGGAAATGGTTGATTTCGGAGGTCCAGGTCGCATTAGGTAGGAGGATGGTGCCGAGGGTATGATGGTGTTGGGATCGTTGACATTGGAGGTGGCACTTTGGTGTAGATCAGGGTTCAGCAGAGGTCCCATACCAGCTGGGAGAGCCGCTGGGGCATTACTTGGTTTGGGACGTTTCAACCTGGACTTGGATGGATGAAATATGTGCCTCCCTTTTGCAGTTGAGGGCATTAGCTTTGTGATATCATCCCAATATTGCCATGGATTATTTTTGTACTTTGCAGTGCCTACATGTATCTAAGGACACCAGAATTAGATCAAAAAGGCAGAAAAGTACACCATACGTACCTTACAAAACTTGTCCCAACTTCCTCGATCTCGTTCATCCACAACCATCCCATCCTGATCACTGTAGTTGAGGCCTGATGCATTCCTGATTGAACTGACCAATGTCCATTCGGTCTTAAGCTTCATCAATGCATCAGGACACAGATCGCATAGAAAGCCCAAGAATACTCACTGTACCCAATTTTGTTTTACACATTTTCCCTGTCTTTGGCACCCGTTGTCCAGGGAATATAGTATTGATTTCATTTGCGACCTCATTGTATACAACATCTTTGAATCCATTATCGCCAGCTTCAGACTGCCTTGAGATGAGGAGCGAGACGAGCAGATCAGTTTCTGGAATAGTCCACATCATCCAAGCACTTGAGCCACCCAAGCAAGCACTTTCTTTTGCTTTCCCCTTCCCCTTGCTGCTGGGGCTGGTAGAAATGTTGCTATAAGGGTTGGAGTGGCATGATCTACCCAACGATCGCAATCCAGTTGACTTGTTGAAGTTCGGCGAGGAATTGCGAGTCATGGGATATGTGTAGGGGGAGGTGGGGGGTGCACAGCAGTATAATTTGGTGGCCTCCGGGCAGCAGGCACCGCCCGGATCAACCCGGAATCATGTGATCCATTGAGAAGCGATGTTGGCTTTCTAGCCGACGTTAACTATTGCAATCCGGACAGGACCTTAGATGTTGCAGACATCTTCTGTTATGTTCAATTTTGCAACTGGATCATACATATCTATAAGAGAACCATCTGACTAAGGACTGGGTGAGCGAGGATGTGGTGGAGATCTTCTGGGATGACCATGCCTCATAGTTCAGCAAGAGAATGGAATACCTGGAGGAGGTGAAACAGGGAGTATGAAATGAGTGGTGGCACAATGAGAAGCAGATAATGTGGATGATGATTGGGATGGTGTGTGATGATGGAGAGGATATTGATGCATGGTGTGGCCAGGGTGCCATTTAAGGCAGTGTGCACATTGATAGAATGGGCATTCAATGCAGATATGGCCAAGTCGATAGCAAGAGAAGCAAGCTTCATAATAGTGAGGGTGATGTAGGAATAGAGGGAGAGTATTATCTCCACCTGACCACCAAGCTTTGACACAATCTAGAAGAGCTTGTTCCTGAGGGTCTAGAGGAGATAATGAGGTGGAGGGGATAGTAGCTGCTCAATAAGCAGTGGATCACTCTCCTTTTTCCTTGACTATTTCATTGACTCATTCTAATAAATGGGTCATATCCAGCTGATGCATCACATCTTTAATAAGAGTCTGAATATCCATTTCAACATGTTGTAATTTTGAAGAATATAAGGTGAGGTGAGTATTGGATGTCATGACATGACTCATCATTTCTAAAGTTCCACATTCTAGGTGGGCCAGGAAGAGGTTGTGAAGTGCTGAATGGGGGTGAAGGAGATCATTGATTGCAAGGGCATGTCCAGGGTGATGAAGTATCTCTATATAAGCTCGTTCTCTATTAGCAGCTTCAAGGAGGGATTTAGTCATAGGTTCAGTGTGCATAGGAGGATAAGGCACACCAGGTGGGAGCATACTAGTGTTTAAGATATCTACAGTAGCAGTGATGGCTTCAAGGGTGACAAGAGGCATAATGGGGCAAGTAGGAGTCAAAGTGGAAGTATCAATGAAAGAAGAAATGGAGGAGATGAAAGACATTATAAAAGTTCTAAAGGTGGTAGCATCAATGGAGGTGGAAGCTAAAGAGATGAAAGAGAAGAATGCTGATTTTTATATTCTTTTAGGGCAGACTTTGCATTTTTTATATCCCACTTTGGGATCCATAAATCTTCTTTGGCCAAATATCCTTTCCATCGGATTAGATAGAAACAGTTTGACAGAGTTCTGCAATGATGTATTATTCTTTCTATTTTATATTCCTCTTCTTCTATTAGCTTCAGGGGTGGTCTAGGGAAGTTCTTTCCATAAATGGTGTTCTTGTAATAAGGGGTAAGAAGAGAGGCATGGAAAACAGGGTGGATCTTCCAAGTGCTAGGGAGGCATAAGTGATATGTGATGGAAGATGGCATCTGAACAATGGTAAAAGGCCCTTCTCTCTTGGGTGTAAACTTTGGATTATCTATATTCCTTTTCAAATTATAGGCTTCTAGCCAAACTTTATCTCCTTTAGTGAATGGCTTAAAAGACTTCCTTGATCATGTGGCCATCAACTGTCTGGCTAATTCATGAGCCACTATGGCTTCTTCTCAGGCAGCAAGGAGTTTTTTGACATGTTTTTCTACTGTAGGGATCTTGCTATTAGGAAGTATGAAGGGAAGGGCTAAGGGTTCATAATCCATCATCAAATAGAAAGGGTGAGGGTGATGGTTGTGAGTGAATTCGGCAGTAGAGATATGATCTATCCAATCAGAAGAGTGGTTACCACAAATAATTCAGAGATATGTTTCAATTTCTTGGTTGACTCTTTCAGTTTCACCATCTGTCTGAGGGTGATAAGCAGTGGAAAGAGCAAGGTTATACTTCAAAAGTTTTCCTAGTTCTTTAGCAAAGGAAGATGCAAATTGGGGTCCTCTGTCAGAAATGATTTTGTCATATAATCCAAACCTTTTGTAAACCTTGTGAAAGAAAAGGGTAGCTATACTCTCTGTGGTGACTGTTTTCTTTGTTGAGCAGAGAATTACCCCCTTTGTAAGCCCATGGTCAACCATAACCAAAAGGGAGTCATATCCAGAGAATGTTACAATTTCTGATCAAGATTACCTTGAACATAGGAAGGACTGCTTCTGCACCACTTGTTGGTTGTGGATGGGAAACAGGTATGACGTTGATGAACTGGATCTGCCATTGGAAGAGGAACCAGCCTGGCCCCAGGCTAATGAGTGGATGGAATAGTGGATGGAAAGTTGTACGATGAACCCCTTATTTTTCCTTCTGATACCCAAAAGCTAAGTTTTTATCTCTGCCTTAGTATTGGGGACACTTTAGGTTGTTGATCTACTTCAGATCTTCTATCAATGACTTCTCCATTGGTGTACCAACATTTCGGCTCTTCTGATGGAGGCCTTATGTTCTTATCTTTCATTTCCCCTATCCAGTATGTTGGACATCACTGGCCTCTTTTCATTTATTTTATCTTTGGACTATCTCATTTCTTTGCCTTATGTGAGGTGTAGCATTTGTGGATCTCGATCTGCAATGCCTCTTTCCTTTCATATATGATCTATACCATAGGGGATCACCATAAATATGGTAGCTGTCTGTACTTGTAACCTCAGCTAGATCTATGCAATCACAAGTGTGGTGTCTAGTTTCTATTATGGAACAATGGAGGAGACCTCCTACCCTGATGCCAGAGGAGCTTGATGCCCCTTCTTTTTCTTCCCTATTCACCACTGACGACATGGAGATAGATTCTCATCCCCTTAGTGAGTGGATGGCTGATGCCGAGGACTGGGGAGTTGAAGAACCAACAGAGGACCTTCTTCTCAATTCATCTGGGAATGGAGTATGGTACAAGTGGGATCAACAGGACTGTCAGGACTTCATCTTTCACAGAGATGATTCATCTTCTCTCTTCTAGATAGCTTCTTCCTCCTTTCAACGGGCCACCCCCAGTTGACGTCAGTAGAGGTTCTCCCCTTTCCTGCTCCTCACAGCATATGACCAAGGACCTCTTTACTTCCCTTAACTCCGCCGGCCAGTTGATCTCCAAAGGAGATCTAGACTAATCCCATGTTAGAGTTCAGACCCAAAGTAACAGGAAACTCTTATGCCCTGCCCCTTTCTTCTTTCATCTTCAGAGCAGTGTGTACTGCTTTATGATATAACCTTTACTGGATGCTTCTTTTCTCCTATCAAACTCTGTTCAGAAACAGACAGGAATTCCCATTCAGTATTGTTACATATATAAGCGCCCATGTATATTAGGAGTATCCCCAGTTAGAATCTATGCAACCTTATATGGATCTAGCTGCACCTTGGAAACATGGATCAACTCCCATTCCTTGAGAGAGTCTTTATCAGGTAAAGCCTCATGCTCTGTCACCTCATCTCCACGGAGTTCATGGATCTCCATCAAGCCATCCTTTCCATCTGTGTCCAATATGGACCCAGATTAGGGAGAGCTGACACCGTCATTATAGCATAACTAGGGCTCCATGTCCTGCATTCTGTATCAGTTTCCTCAGTGTGAAAGAGTCACTGCAGCAAACCTTTACCAGAATTTCTATTAGTCTTCATGCTACTATTGAGTGCATGCTGTGATAAAGGATCAGACTAGGTGTCACACTTGTCCAGCATAACAGAGGAAAGGGGAAGGTTGATAATGAGGTCACAAGAGATCTGCTGGAAAGGACACATGCAGGACAAACAAATAGGAGTGAGGGGGGGTGTAGTGGGGTGAGTGTTGGACTTATTGGCTTGACAAGAGGCACAGCTGATGACAAAGTGACACACAAACTGAGCCAACTCTGGCCACCAGAAATCAGCTGAAACCAATTGACAAGTTTTTAAATATCTGGGATGTCCTGCTGTAGGATGGTCATGACAATGCAAAACAATGTTATGACAGAGATCAGAAGGGGCATAAATTCAATTCTGATAAGTGAGGATACCATTTTCATATTTCCAATCAGTGAGATGAGCTGTCAAAGCAGGAGGGGAATCAAAGAGACCCTGAATGGTTTGTTGGATGAGGGGATCTGATGCAGATTGGGAAATAATGCTGATTTGGAGGGCAGTATCAACAAGGTTGACAAAGAGAGAGGGAGGAAGGAGGGTAACTGAGGAATTGTTGGTGAAGTCATCTGGACATTGGTCTAATTGGTGTAAAAGAGTGTCTGTGCCAGATAAGAGAGAGCCCAGAATATGGATCATCTTTAAATCATAATCTGCAAGATCCAAGAGCCATCAGGCCTGTCAGTAATTGAGGTTTTGGGGTTATTTGAAGTATAATAAGTTCTTGTGGTCTGTGAATACCTGAATAGGGGAAGGAGATCCTAAAAGATAGTGACACCATGCTTTGAGGGCATGAATAACAGCAAGAAGTTCTCGATCATAAATATCATAATTTCATTCTATTGGGGAGAAGGTTTGCAACAGATAGGAGCATGAATGCCATTCACCATTTGAATTGGTTTGGAGGAGAATTCCTCTGGTGGCATATTTTGAAGCATCGGTGGCGATGGCAAAGGCTGCTGATGAATTGGGAAATTGGAGTACTGGTTGGGAGAGAAAGGTCTTCTTTAATTTAGCAAAGGCATCATTATAAGAGTCAAACCAGTTCCAGGGTTGATCTTTCTTTGTTAAATCAAGGAGAGGTGGGCTATATTGGAATAGTGGGGAACAAAGCATCTGTAAAAGTTGGTGAATCCTAAAAAGGATTGAACATTTTTAACCTTTATGGGAGTAGGCCAAGAGGCAATTCCATCTAACTTGATAGGATCCATTGTTATGCACCATGTGGATTACCCATGGAGGGCTACTCCTTTCCCCTCAGAAGAAGACAGACCCTGGCTCAATGCCAACATTGCTACCATGGCCTATGGAGAGAATGACGTAGGAGTTTACTAATTCTGGGGAGGAGAAGAGCAAGGTGCTACCTAGGGAGAGGAACATATAGGAGATCCAGTGCCAGGATGGTGGAATGTCCAAGCTCCCCAACTACAGCTTGAGGAGACCACATCTCTGCCAGAATGGCCCACCAATTCTGCATGGATGTGACCACATCCATGCCCAATACTACCAGTATGATTTCCCTTATCTCGACCTATCTTCTTCTGTATGGACAACTTTCCTTTTTTGATCATATCCTCTACATCAGTATGATTATTCAATCCTCCACCCATGCTTATCATTTGTTCTCCTTTGCCCTACAGACAGTCCCCCTCTCCACCCATGACTGCCTCTTATGGTTATGGCAGTTCTTCTATCCACTATAAATATGACTGCCTTGTATAGTAGAAACCTTAACTAGATCTATGTTTAATCTACATGGTATTTGGTTACCTGCTATCCCTGAGTGAGGGCCACAGTAAAAGACTTCCCATAAACTCTACCAGACTTTTATCAGTCTCCTGTCTACTGTAGAGTGACAGCTGAACAATCAGGGGTCAATTGTGCCAATAATCTACATATGATAGAGGGTATTTCCTTTTATGAATAACCTTTCATATATCTATGTTAGAGTTCAGACCTGAACCAACAGGAAACTCTTGTGCACTGCCCTTCCTCTTCCTTTGAGGCAGTACATGCAGCCTTATTTCCAATTCCCTAATAGAACACTTTCCTTTCCTTATTGAACCTTATCCCTTTTGGGTAAGGCAGTGTTTCCCCAGTATTGGGAATTCCCAAATTGGGGATAACTTCCCATCACTTACCATTTATGTATATAAGTGCCCATGTATAGTAGAGTTATTCCCAGTTAGAATCTACAGTATGCATTCTTACATGGAACTAGCTGTACCTTGAAACAGTGGACAGTTTACTGTTTCTTGAGAGAGTCCAAGTGTGATAGGTTTTAGCCCTGTGCCTCCTTCTATTCACAGAATTTATCAATGCCCAGCAAGCTATCCTTTCCATCTGTGTCCAATATGGACCTCAGATCTCCAGGGCCAATAGAGTTATTGTGCAAAGACTAGGCCTCCATGTCTTGCATTCTGTATCAAAAGATTCTAACTCTAATCCACTTCCCCCTGTCTCATCAGGAAGGGACCAACTACCACCAAGATTATAACTCAATCTGGATCTGAAGAAGAACCCATCCCCTCTTCTCCCACTGACCAGACTATTCGAGGGACCCCTATCCCAGATACATTTCGACGCCTCCAGAGCAGACCAACTCCTGGAGCTACTACTCTCCTCCATACCTATGCCTCACCGAGTGCTTCTCAAGTTACTCATGGATCACCCTCATTTGCACTATCTCCTCTCCCAGTTGAGCATGCCCAATGCCAGACTCCTCCTATTCAAGTGGATCTACCAGTACTCCCTGAAACATTTTCAGAAAAAGAATTGACATCCCAGACAGCTGTTCTTGCAGCTCTCCATCCCACCCCTGGCCACCAGCTCCCAGAATACTTCAGCAGCAGACCACCTTGCTCTCCACAAATCTTCAATCCACACATCCATTCCTACTTCAAATCTATGGAACAAGCCACCAAGATTACCCAATGAATCCTCTCTACCCAACAACAATTAGCCACCATGGAGGTAGAAGAAGACTTCTTGCTAGAGCCACCATCAAACAGAAGAAACATGTCAGAATAAGGGAAACTGCCAGAAATAAAAGCCACCCTCCCAGTGGACTTTTCGGGAAATAATGAAGATGCCCAGTGGTGGATAGCTGTGCTAGGAAACTACTTTGCAGTAAATGCACATATCTATTTGAATGATGCTAGCAGAGTCATCACCATGCTCAACAAAATGTCCAAAGGAAGAGGAAGGGTGTATGCTGAAGCATACTATGCTGCCAGCCCCAGAAAGGAGGATAAAGAAAAAATGTGGGAGAAATTTGCTGAAGAATTCATTGCTTCATTTGTATCTAAAGAAGAAAAGGCCAATGCCCAAAGAAAAATAGGAAACCTCAAATAGGAAAGGGGAGGATCAACCGCAAAAAGTACCCAAAAATATATCCAGGATTTCTAGTGTTATGATTCTCATTTTTCTCACTATTTTTCTGATCATTTTCATATTAATCTTATCTTATCTTTTGGACTTAGAACTTTTTTGCATTCATGGGAATAACCTTCCCTTTATATTATTTGGGTAAACCTGACCATGCCCTATGCCTTCCCCTTTCTCTTTCAGACTTCTTATCCATAAGGGGATAGGAATACATGTTTTTCTCATTTCTTTATTCTCCATTTCTTCTATATTTTAGAAACATGCTTATTTAATTTCCACATGCTTCTCTTCCATTCCATGGCACTGCCATGCTTCCTATGATTCCCTATGACTCAGGCTGACTCTAGTAGCACAGCCTTTATAGTATGATTCCATTTCTCTTTTATTTCATTGGCCACCACACTTGGCTGTGCACACTGCCTCCTATTTGTAATTCAGGACCATATTCTATTGGTTCCTTATTTAGTAGTAGTACAAACATGTACATACAATAGAATAGTATATAAACCCCCAAGATCACAGAATTGACTCCCCAGTTCTGAAGTCTTGGAGTTTTCCTCTAAGCAATCCTTTGAAAGCCCCTTGGTGTAATTAGTACACTGTCACCCAAACTTTTATCTTATTGAACCTTGAACACATTGAAGGGCACTGTGTGTCGCTTCATTTGTTAGAGTGTTTCATTCAGCTGCTTGCTACCAAGTCAGGAGACAAAGATGAAGGAGCCCTATGTGAATGGTTTGTTTATGGGCTGAATAATGACCTGACCAGAGATATCATCAGGATCAACAAACCAACCACCCTAGTGGGATGGATTGAAAGCACCCAGAAGCAAGTTAGACAGCTTGAACAGATATGAGACCTCAGTGGAGGAAGATACATATACCAGGGTACCAGTACAGGATGTACTTCACATGACCCTAATGCCATGGACATAGATGCAATATGTCTCACACCTGTTGAACAAGCCAGACATGTCAGAGATGGTCTGTGCTTTATTTGTCACAAGAAGGGATGCTCCACCAGGAATCATAAGCATCCTGGCTCTGACAAGCCAACAGGAAAGGCCTCTGACTCTCCATCAAGGGAGAGGGTGAGAGAGGTAAGAAAGAAAACCAAGGGCACTCCCTAGCAAGATGAGACCTCAGAGTACATAAGGAAAATACTTGCAGAGAAGAAGGGAACTAATAGGGAGATCCTTCATGTCTTGCAGCAAGTCTATGAAGATGACAAGTATGCTGATGATAAAAAGTCTGATGTGGAGGAGGATAATGAGTAAGAGGAAATCCACAATGATGAGCATGTCAACATTCTCTCCACTGCCATCATGGAAAAAATCACTAAGATCAAGGGTTTTTAAAGAGGAAATGGCAGTCAATGTCTAAATCCCCAGATAGTTCATCAGATATAATATATTCAAAAGAACGACAATCTATGCTTGTCCTAGTAAAAGTATGAACAACATCTGGAATCATCAACACAGAATCTCTGATCGACAGCAGAGCAACTGGAAACTTCATCAGCATGCAGTATGTGCAGAAATGGAAAATCCCCCTTACAAAACTCAAAAAGCTAAAGCAAGCCATAAATGTGGATGGATCCCATAATACCAGAGGAAGTATCACCCAGTGCAGATTTTTGACCATGACAATCAGAGGACAAACAAGCTGAAGAAGTCTCATGGTATTAGGGCAGGGGAAAACCCCCATTATACTAGGAATGGCTTGGTTAGCAGAAGAAAACCCTATAATTGATTGGGAGAAATGAGAACTTCTACTGGTCGCCAAGGATGGTAAGGATCACAGCCTACAAGTTGCCCAATGATACCTTGCAAAGTATATTACCAAAGACCTGGATGACTGTTACAGAATGAAGGTGGACTTGGTCTCCTACTCCCTGAGGAGTTGGATAGATCACACTTAGCCTGGATGAGGGAGATGAATGACCCCTTGTGGGATACCCTGTGTTTTTCTTCTAAATCCCTGCTCAGAGGGAATGTTCATCAATACCGGAGAGAGGAGGACTTCATCGCTGACTGGACAGCAGATCCCAATGAGTGGGGGAACACCACACCGACTAGTGGTGGGCCTACTAGGAGGGACAACACCTCAGACAGATGGTACGATTGGATGGACTTATTCGAGGATGGACCATTCTGAACTGGTCAAGATCCCTGACTACTTTAGTAAACACTCCACCCCTACCTGCTTCACACAGCATTCACCCAGAGTGCTTTTACCTTCCTTTTATTCTGCTATCTCGATCAGGGACAGACTTATTATTAGACACAGATATTTATAGCATACATGTGAAGTCTCTCATGGTTGTGAGAGAGTTCTCATGTGCAGCCTCTTCTATTTCATATTCAAGGCTGTGCATGTCACCTTAACTTAGTCTTTCTAGGATGCTAGTTCCAATATCTCCTTTCCCAGATGGACAGCCCTCCCCAAAAGATCTAGAGATCTTCTCAGAGAGGTAGCAGGATTGCATCCTTGGGAAAAGGATCTTTATGGGAATGTTTTCCCATCCATTACTCCATTTAGTATATAAGCACCTTGTATTATTAGCTTGTACCTTAGCTAAATTCTATGTGATTCTACATGGATAACAGCAATACCTTGGAAAGGTGGACGGTTTACCTTTCCTTGAGAGAGTCACTGTCCGAATAGGACTCAATCATCGCCACTTGATCCTCACCTTCATCTACGTGGCTCAACTGAGCATCTTCTATATCACTACTGCCACCAGCACTAGGCTAGGAATGTTCAATAATATAATCACGTGAAGACTCCATGTCTCACATTCCATATCAATGACCCATCAGAAGAAGTCATCATCAGAGAAAGCCTTATAGAGAAAGAATTAATTAGGAAAACCACCATATCCACTCAGATTGCTAGTGAAGCAAAAAAGGAGTACAAAATCCTCCCTACTGAATATAAAGAATATGCCAAGGTATTCTCTAAGAAAGCCACCACCACATTACCCCCAGAAAGACTGTATGATCACAAGATAGAACTACTACTGGAGTTTGTCCCATGCTGAGCCAAGAACTACTCACTTAACCCAGAAGAAACTAAAGCCTGCCAGGAGTTCATTGACAAACACCTGAAGAGTGGCAAGATAACCCAGTTGTCATCACCACAGGCTGCCCCCTTCTTCTTTGTAAAGAAGAAGGACAGGAAACTCTGTCTGTGCCAGGACTACTGATGTCTCAACTCTATGACCATCAAAAATGCCTACCTACTCCCCCTCACTGCCAACCTTATCAACAAGGTCAGACACTCAAAGATCTTCACCAAGATGGATATATGGTGGGGGTACAACAATGTTCAAATCACCCTGAAAGACTGGTGGAAGGCAGCCTTCATCACACCAATGGGACTCTTCAAGCCAACCATGATGTTTTTTGACCTGTGTAACTCCCTGGCTATCTTTCAGGTGCTCATGGATAACATATTCACTGATTACCTGGTGGAGGGGTGGCTTATTATTTACATGGATGACCTATTGATACATTCTGCAGACCAGAAAATCCATTATAAAAGAATTTGAAAGGTGCTCACCCAGCTGGCCCAGCATCAACTTTTTCTGAAGTTGGAAAAGTGTACCTTTAATGCCCCCCAAGTAGAGTACTTAGGGATGATCCTCAAAGAAGGAAGCATGGCTATGGACCCAATCAAACTAAAGGCCATCGAAGATTGGCAACCCCCACAGACAGTTAAGCAGGTCTGATCATTCCTCAGATTTTGTAACTTCTACCAGAAGTTCATCCCTAACTTCTCACAACTCACCCACCTTCTCACCACTCTTACCATCAAAGGAAAGTGGTGGGAATGGACCTCCACTGAAGACAATGCTTTTCAGAGTTTAAAGAGATTATTCCTTCAGACCCCCATCCTCCAATATCCCAACCTCAAACAGCCATTCTGGCTGATGACAGACATCTCACTGGCCACCGCCAGTGGTGTCCTTATGCAGAAAGACAGCAACAGAGACCTCCACCCATGTGCCTGTTGCTCCTCCACATTCTCTCCTACTAAATGAAATTATGATATCCATGATCAAGAATTACTGGCCATAATCTTGGCTCTTTAGGATTGGTGCCACTATCTAACCAGGACCACACACCCAGTCACTGTCCTCACTGACCATAAAAATCTCATATATTTCAAAGAGCCATGCTGTCTCTTCTATTGCCATGTCAGATGGCAACTGTTCCTTCAAGATTACAACCTGAAGTTAGTATACACCCCTGGGGGATAGATGGCCCCTGCTGACATGCTATCTTGACCTGATATTATGGATGTCAAAGAACCACCCCTACAACTTCTAGATGACAAAGTGTTCATCAGGAGTATCGACACCGCCCTCACTGAAAAACTAGCAGCACCTCCATCCAATCCCACTATTATGCAAGCTCTTCTAAATATAAATAAAGGCCAACCTGCATTCTCCTACTCCAACCCCAAGGACTGGGAATATCGTGACAACTTCCTCTGATTCCAGAATTGCATGTATGTTGATGAAGCCTATCAGACCCCCCTTACCCATGCCATACACAACACACCTACTACTGGTCACCTGGGTTTCTTTTGCCTCTATAAGTTCATGGTGGAAAGTTACTAATGGCCCAGTATGGCCTGATTCATCTGGAAATACCTCACTGGATGCCCCATTTGTCAGAAACACAAGGTTGACACACACCTGAATAAATCTCTTATCCTCTCTATCCCCACCTTGGCCACCTGCCTATTCCAATACCTATCCATGGACCTTATCACAGATCTACCTCCCTCTCTACCCTGGAATGCCATTTTAGTCATGGTGGACCATGGACTTTCAAAGGGGGCTATTTTTATCCCTACTACCAAAACTATTACCACCGAAGGAATAGCAAACCTGTTCATCGAGAAAGTCTTTCCCAGATTTGGCCTACACAACTCCATAATCTCCAATCAAGGCCTGCAATTCACCAGTGCATTTGCAAGAGAACTAGCCAGAGTCCTAAACTACAACCCAAAACTATCCACTGCTTACCACCCACAAACTAATAGAGAAACTGAATGAGTAAACCAAGAATTAGAAACCTACCTATGAATTTACTATCACAAAAACCCAGAAAATTGGAGCAAGATACTCCCTATTGCAGAATTTGCCCATAACTCAGCAATACACTCCACTACAATGACCTCTCCATTCAAACTCATAACTGGATTTGCTCCCAGAGGATTCCCCCAACTCTCCAAATCATTCATACCAGCTGTCCAATTCACTTTGGATCAGTGGGGTAATGTTTGAAAAGAAGCCTCAGCTGCTATTGAGTTTGCCCAGAAATATTACAATGCCTGTGCCAAAGGAAGAAAGTATACCCCCTATAAGAAAGGAGACCTAGTTTGGCTCTCCACCAAAAACCTTAAATTGAAAGGAGAACTCAGGAAACTTATACCAAAATGGGAAGAACCCTTTAGGATCATCAAACCCATAAACAATGTCACCTTTGAACTTAAACTACCCAGCCACTGGAAAATCCACAATGTGTTCCACACCTCTCTACTAACCCTATTCAAACAAACTGACGAATTTGGCCCAACTACCACAGAAACCCCTATCACACTGGAAGAGGAACTGGAGTATGAAGTAGAACAAATCTTATCCCATAAAGGAAATCCAGGGAAGGTTTCATACCTAGTCAAATGGAGAAATGATCCCAATTTGGAAAACACTTGGGAGCCTGAAGAGAATTTCACTCACTCCAATAAACTCCTATCTGCCTATAAAAAGGTCCACCATATTCCCCCTCAATAATCATAGTCTACCCAACACAGCCCACTTTCCAGAATAAGAAATATGGACACTGGCACACTGAATTTATTTTTGCTGTCTATACCAACTCTTCCCTAACCATCAAGAAAAATCCCAAAGAAAGGAGAGTCCACTTTCTCAATAAACATATCAAAGAACACTGGTACTACTGTCATTTTGATTATTGCCCCTATCACTGGCATGCCAAGAATCTATGAATGCCCCTTTCAGACTTCCCCATTCCCCATTTGTCACCCCCTCTCTATTAACAGCAAGAGTATGTGATGCATACAACCTAAATTCTATCCCACAAATGGAAAGGGGGTACCTGTACAATAACCTTCTCTCCTTCCAATATGTGATAGCATGGCTATACAGAAGACACCACTCCCCTGAGCTCACCCCCATAAAAAGCCTCATTGCTGCTCTCACCATCTATACCACTATTCAAACCACTCCCCTCAACATCCCCTCCAGAAGTCAACATGTTGGCCCCTTCTCCCTCACTGAACAGCCCCTCCTCTCCTCACAGTATGTGCACCTCAGAACCCTTCTTGGACAGGCTCTCCATAAGGGAGGGTTCAACCAAGTTGTTGACAATCTCCCCCTTATCACAGTCAACCACCACATTATTGAGCTTGTCACCACTCTCTCCCCCAACCTATGTACTTGAGTCATCAGAAACACAGAGCTTGTTCTACACACCTCTGGAAGTGATAGAGGAAGCTTGACATTTGGTCTACTGGCAGACCCAATGATTAAACCTCATGAACCATCTCCAAGCCCTGATGGAGATGATATTGATTCCCTCAGATCAACTAGTCCACATCCACAGCAAAGCCTTCCCAATCCACTGAAGGAACCACTGGTCATAACACCCACTGCCACCGAGCATGACACCAATCCCCCCATTCCCATTCCAGACCCATCTACTCCACCTCGAAACTGCCTCCTACTTGCAAGGATCTCTTCTTTCCCACTCTCTGCCACGGCCTCCACCCTCTCTCTTGAAATATCCCTGAGGATGATGATATCTCCACTGCCTATCGGTGCAAGTGATGCAACTATAACCACCCCCATCCCTGGGACTGCCCCCACTATGTCTGTGGGGGATGTTCATGAAGAGCCCCTGGCCACCCCCTCCACTGCTGCCCTGACCTCCTCACCACCTCTGTCACTCCTAGTCCACACTGCCCAGCATGTGGATGCCTCCATGAGGCTTACTGGGAATGTCCATTCTATTCATGCCCCACATGCCACTTACACCTCCCTAATCATACCATCCAGGACTGCCTCCTTCATTGAGGCACTGGAAGCGATGATGAGGCTTGAGAATAAATGGAATCATCCCCTTTATCCAGAGGAAGGAAGTAATGTTATGGAATGATGGAGGTAACCTCCTACTCCATATCCAGAGCCATTGGACCAACCTTCTTTTTCTTCTTCCTTGGGAATGAATGACATGGAGGTAGAACCACAGTTTACTGAGGAGTGGAACAGAGACACAGAAGCTTGGGGACAGGAGGACTTTTCCAAAGAGAATGTTCCCCTGAATTGGGAGAACAAGGTATGATACGACTGGGACCAATGAGACCTCATGGACTTTATAGACAGGTGGGGACATTCTTTTCCTTTCTTCTGAATGCCTGATCTTCTTCTTTCCTTTACCCTATTTCATAGACTCTACTTTTCACTGAGTTGCAACCCCATCCTTTCTACTCCATATAGCGTACGCCAGGGTGAGCATTACTTTTCAGATCTAGCCACATCTATGATAGAGGGTATTTCCTTTTATGAATAACCTTTCATATATCTATGTTAGAGTTCAGACCTAAATCAACAGGGAACTCTTGCACACTGCCCTTCCTCTTCCTTTGAGGCAGTGCATGCAGCCTTATTTCCAATTCCCTAATAGGATGCTTTCCTTTTCTTATTGAACCTTATCCCTTTTGGATAAGGCAGTGTTTCCCCAGTATTGGGAATTCCCAAATTGGAGATAACTTTCCATCACTTACCATTTATGTATATAAGTGCCCATGTACAGTAGAGTTATTCCCAGTTAGAATCTATGCATTCTTACATGGAACTAGCTGTACCTTGAAACAGTGGACAGTTTACTGTTTCTTGAGAGAGTCCAAGTATGACAGGTTCTAGCCCTGTGCCTTTTTCTATCCACAGAATTCATTAATGCCCAGCAAGCTATCCTTTCCATCTGTGTCCAATATGGACCTCAGATCCCCAGGGCCAATAGAGTTATCACACAGAGACTAGGCCTCTACATCTTGCATTCCATATTAATGAGTGGTTTTGTTATGTTCTTCCTGAGTTTGGAAGAAAATTAGAATATTGTCCATATAAATTACCAATTTCCCTTTAGTGATGAGATCTTTAAATTTCTTGTTTATGAAGCATTGGAAGGTAGCAGAGGTGTTCTTTGGACTGAAAGGCATGACTACTGATTCGAAGAGTCCTTAATGGATAATGAAGGCCACTTTTCACTGATGGCCTTCTTTAATTTAAATGTTGTTATATACCCATCATACATTGGATTTAGTGAAAATTCTCACATCTTTTAGTTTGTCAAGGAGGTCAGAGATAAGTGGGAGAGGGTAAGCATCATAAATGGTATGATTGTTAAGATAGCAGTAATCTTGTACAAGTTGGAGTTTTCCATTCTTCTTTTTAACAAAAAAGAATGGAGCAGCTTGTGGTGATGATGAAGGTTGAATCTTTCCACTTTTTAAGTTTTCATCAAGGAATTCATCTTGAGCTTTCCTTTCATTGGCAGTAAGGGGATAGAGTTTACCAATCTTAGGTTTGAAGTCTTCTGTTAGGTTTATTTCATGATCACAGTCACAACTTGGAGGTAGAGGCATGTCTTTATTGCTAAAGATTTCTTGGAAATTAGCATATGCATCTGATAATTGTACCTCCTTTTTCTTATGATCTATGGCTAATTGGGTGGAGGTGGTGAGGGCAGTGCATATTAATCCTGGGTTAGGAATATATTGTCCATTGGCTAGGATAGTTCATGAGAGGGTTTATAGAGGTCGAAGGTGAGACATATCTTGTCCTAAGGCAATGTTAGCACAAATTATATTATCTTTGATTCTATTGAGATATGTGAAGAGGTGTTTGTCAGCCAATGCATCTACCAATACATGTTGTGAAGGAGGTGATTGATATTTTTGTTGTTCATAAAGCTTTTCTTTCTCCTGCTTTACTTGTTTATAAAGGGCAATGAAATCAGCTGTTTGATCTGTTTCAGGGGAGATCTGTAAATCTTCACTTTCCAGTCTATTGTTGGGTTGGTTTTGAGCAACCATGGAAGTCCTAAAATGACATTTTCACTTCCACAGTTCATGATGTGGAAGATAGTCTTTCTGGTGAGTCCATTGATATTGATGTAGAGAGTGGTGGTGAACTTTATAGATCCTCCTTTGTTAGTAGAAGAATCGACATTTCATACAATGATGGGAGCAGGAAGTCATATTCAGGGAAGGTGATGTTTGCAGGTGAAGACCTAATCAATACAGGATATTTGAGCTTCAGAATCTATCAGAGCAGAGGCAGCAATGGCTTTAACCATATTGGAAGCATGCAGGAGCTGAATAGGGATGTGCATTGCTTTCATATGAGTATATGATAATGAAGAAGGAGATACACACATTGTATTTGTCCTCCCAACTAAAAATCCATTGCCACCCTTTCCACCACTGTTTCTTCATTAATTTCCTCAACCTTTGGTTCTACTGCTTTCATATCTTTAGGTGGAATGGGAGGTCCTTGTTTCTCAAACTTGACATGGCAATTTGAGCTGAATATTCTTTTCTTTAGCATGCAAAACATTATCCTTCCTTTCTACATCTTTCTCGTTCTTCATCAGTTAGCTTCTTTAATGTTTTGATGGTGTCCACATCCATAGCATTCAGGTCTTTTGGCATACAAGGAGTATGAGTTGGGGTAAAGGTAGTGTTACCTTTCTTGTGCCTAGAGGCAATTTCTAAAGCTTGTTCTTTGACAGCAGCAAAGTGAGCAGCTTTTGTATACCATGCGATAATTATAGTGGGCACAGTCTTCATGGTGTATACTCATCTTATGAGTGAAATGGGCATTCCTGAAGCAAAGTAGTTGATGAGGACACTGTCATTTGAGATTCCTGTGATTGCTACTTTATTTTTGAAGTTAGTGATGTAATTCTGAAGAGTTGGGTTATACCCTCCAGATCTGTTCTCATAAATTCTAGTTTTCACCAGCCAAGCTAGTGCTTCTCCTTTAGCATCCTTATCTTCAAAGGCATCTTTGAAGGTGGTTTCGAAATCTGTCCAAGATCCTAGAGTAAAGACATTGGATACTAATTTAGTTTCTCTAAATGTAGCTGCCCAAATAAAAGCAGTTCCCTTTTTCATAAATGAGAGCACATAAGTGATCTTCTTGGTGTTGGTTGAGTATAGGTTGGCATTGACTACTAAGTATAACTGAATGGTTTGTAGCCAAGGCATTACCTTAACTAGGGTGCCATCAAAGTCATCAAGGGTTCTAAGGTGTAATTTGGTTGGTTTTTGAAGCAACATTGTGGGAGGTAGAAGAGCAGTTGAAGAAGTGGAGATAGGGCATACAAGTGGTGGAAAGAATACTTGTCCTGTATGGAGATGAGGTGTTGGATTAGGTGGTGTTTGGGTTTGAGGGATAGTAAGCGTGTATGCTAATTGTCCTGTGAGTTCAGGAACATTAGCAGGTTCTTGGTTTAGTGAGATATCAGGGTTAGATTGAAGTTCCTCTTCTTCTGAAATAGTCTCTGGTGTTTCTGGTTTGTTTTTTGGTTCCTGGTGAAGGAGCCAGTCAGGATATCAGTTGGATGAAATGATGGGCAAACTAGAGCAAAGCTAGTCACAATTGAAGAGTCTAGTTCTTTTGTTATGCTTGGACCAGATAGGTTCATGATATGGAATGTGAGATGTGGATCCATCTTGTGATGATGTTGTTGAATGTCCCTAGTCTCATGCCAGTGGAGGTGGCGATGTAGAATATGCTGAGCCTTCTGGTGTAGATGAATGTCAAGATAAGGTGACAATAGTTAAGTCCAATCCAGACTGCTGATCTCTCAAGAAAGGATAAACTGTCCGTCCTTTCAAGGTATTGCTGTTATCCATGTAAGGTCATGTAGAATTTAGCTGAGGTACAACTAATAATACATAGACACTTATATACTAAATGGGGAAGGAATGGGAACTAGTTACCATCCCTAGTATTGAAAATACTCATGCCCCAAAGAATGGGCATTGGGGAGAAAGCATCCTAAAAGAGTTATAGTAAGGCAACATGCACAGCTTGAATATGAAATAAGAAGGCTGCACATGAGAACTATCTCATGATTGTGAGAAAGTTCACATGTAGGTGTTATAACTGGAAAGATTAAGGTCCATTCTATGTATAGAGAGATCTCAGAGATAAGAAGATCAAAGCATGATGGCGGATGCAGTGTGGAGCAGGTATGGGTGTCATGCTTACAAAATAGGTCTAGTATAGATCTCTCTCTAGAATGTTGAGTCATCATCCATGTGATTGGTCCAGTCATTCCAATTGTGATGTGGTTCTTCCCTCCTAGAAGACTCATCACTAGTCAGCAAGGTGATCTCCCAATCCTCGGGGTTGGTGGTCCAGTCTGGAATGAAGTCCTCCTCCTGTCGATATCTGTACACATCTCCCCTCAAGAGTGACTCTGAGGAAAAATGCAGGGCATCCCACAGCAGGTCGTTAGTCTCCTGCATCCAGGCCAAGTGAGGCCTGTCCAACTCCTCCAGGTACAGTGTGGGCAGCTGTCTCCATCATTCTGTAACATTATCCCTCTTCTTTGGGTAAAGGGGATGGTTTCCACCATCTACTAACCTTTCTATCATCCGGACCCCTTCAGGGAAGGTAGGGGTCATGCCTGTGTATCGGTTCCAATCACTCTCTGTCCATGTCCTCAATGGTGAGGGATGGACAAGTCGAGGGGGAGTGTCCAGGGTGACAGAAGTGACATCCCCTACAAATGTAGAAGATACAGTCCCAATAATTGGGATGATCTCCTCTGCAGTCAGGACAGGTGTCGGGGAGTTCTCCCTCGAGTGTGGGGCAGCAGAAAGGGGAGTGGCCAGGGGCGCGACGAGAGCAGCAAGGACAAATGTAGAAAGGGCACCAGAACCATGAGGTATGGTGGGTGTGGCAGGCATTGCAATACCATAGGAGGAGGGAGTTGTCCTCCAGGAGGTTGGTGGAGAGGGGGTGGAGACCACAAACGAGTGGTGGTGGAGAGGAGAGTTGGTCGAGTAGACCAAGTCGAGGTGGAGTAGTCAAGGGGACAGCAAGGGGGACTGGGGGGTCGGTAGTGTGCATGAGTGGGTAGGGAGGTTCCTCCACGAGGGTGGTGGAGGATGGGGAGTCAGAGGTTGCTCGGGGTCAGCAGTCCCTCCATCCAG
>JBBPJU010000536.1:0-21300 GCA_038088875.1 Austroboletus festivus
ATCAGTACCCTTTGCCCTGTTCCCTTTCTTGTACTACACAGCTGCCTTCCCTGATTATTACATATAGCAGCTTCCTCTGTACTATAGTTCCCCATCTTAGACCTCTCTTGAGGATTCCCTATTTCCCTTGCATAATTCCCTACCATTCTTCCCTCCATGATCTCTTGACACCTCTGTAACTCCTCTACTCTTATGAATCTATCGTATACCCTACATCCTCGTCATTTGTCTGTCCCAAGACATCTGCCTGTCACTTTTTTGAAAACTCCTGATCTTCAGCAACATCTCTGATTGCCACCTCGCTGAAGCTCTTTCCATCCTGAACATCAGTGATGTTCCTCAGTTACCTCTCCTCTTGTCACATCACCATTTCCCCTTGGTTACTGATGGCCCTCTTATTCCTGATCTCCCGCCGTCCGGCCATCCTCCTATATGTACCTGGCAGTATCCTCTGCCTTCCACGTCTATAGTGATATCCATCGCTCCCCCTGGTCCCTGGTGATGTCCTTCTACTTCCTCATCCATCACCATCCCTCTTGTCTATCCTTAGAATTTACCTTTGCCCTTCCCTTCTCCCTCGTTTCTCATCTCTGTATAGGGATATAAGGGCTACGCTTGGACCTACCCGGTACAAGAATAACAGAGGTCGATGAGGTCCATCGACCTTACCGATGGGGTAATGTCATGCATCAGGTGGAGTACCCATGGAGAGCCACTCCTTTTCCTCATGAAGGAGACTGCCCCTGGCTCAATGCCAACATCGCCAATGCCGCTTATGGGGGAAACCTCAATATGCGCCATCAATTCTGGTTCGGAGAAGCCAAGGGAGCTACCTGGGGAGAGGAGCCATTGGGCAACGCAGTCCCAGGATGGTGGAATGTCCAAGCACCACCAATCCACTTGGAGGAGACCACTCCTGTGCCTGAGTGGCCCATGGATGCCGCATGGATGTAATCGCATCCATGCCCTTCCCACTATCTCAGTATGAACTCTTCTTCTTATCTTCAAACTCTAGTTTCTTTTCGATCACACCCTTACACTGATGTGATCTCTATTCCCCTCACCTATGCTTATCTCTTGTAACCCTACACCCTACGGACAGCCTCCCCCCTTCCTGTGGTCGCCTTTTATGGCCATAGTAGTTCCCCCTATCCCTATAAATAGTGCTGCCTATGTACTTGTATTCCCTAACTAGATCTACGTTTAATCTATGTGGTATTTGGTTCAACGGTCACCCCTGAAGCGAAGGTCACCGATAAGACTTACCATAACCATCCCGGACTTCTATCAGTCTCCTGTCCACTGCTGAAGTGACAGCTAGAACTTGGCGATATCTTTGTGTCTTGGATCTATACCCATAGATTGTGTCACATTAGCAGTTATGTGTGAATTCAGCGGAGGAAATATGTTCTGTCCAGTCAGAGGGGTGGTTACCACACACAATACGGAGGTATGTTTCTATTTCTTGATTGACTCACTCCATTTCACCATCTGTCTGAGGGTGGTAAGCAGTGGATAGGGTGAGGTCATACTTTAACAGTTTTCCTAATTCTTTAGCAAAGGCTGATGCAAACTGCAGTCCTCTGTCAGAGATGATTTTCTCATATAGCCCAAACTGTTTGTAGACTTTATGGAAGAAAAGGGTGGCTATTCCTTTAGCAGTAACGGTTTTCTTTGTTGGGCATAGAATTACCCCCTTTGTAAGCCCATGGTCGACCACGACCAAGAGAGAATCAAAGCCTGCAGCAAGGGGGAGGTCAGTAATTGAAACACTCTAACAAATGAAGCGACTCGCAGAGTCCTCCAATGTGTTCAAGGTTCGATAATATAAAGTTTGGGTGACAGTGTACTAGTCACACCAGGGTTTCAGAGGAATGCTTAGAGGGAATCTCCAAGACTTCAGAACTGGGGAGCCAGCTCTGCGATCTTGGGGGTTTATATACTATTCTACTGTTTGTACATGTTTGTACTACTACTAAATAGGGAACCAATAGGATATGATCCTGAATTACAAATAAGAGGCAGTGCGCACAGCCGAGTGTGGCAGCCAATAAGATAAAAGAGAAATGGAATCATACCATAAAGGCTGTGCTGCTAGAGTCAGCCTGAGTCATAAGAAGTATGGCACTGCCATGAAATGGAAGAGAAGCATGCGGAAATTAAATAAGCATGTTTCTGAAACATAGAAGAAACGGAAATTAAAAGAATGAGGAAAACATGTGTTCCTATCCCCTTATGGATAAGAAGTCTGAAAGAGAAGAGGGGAAGGCATGAGGTGGTCGGGTTTACCCAAATAATATAAAGGGAAGGTAGTTCCCATGAGTGCGAAAAGTTTCTAAGTCCAAAAGATAAGATAATTTCGATATGAAAATGATTAGAAAAATTAGAAGAAAAAGATAGGGAAAATGAGGGCCATAACAGTAATGAGATCGCAAGAAATCTGCTGGAAAAGGTGAGTACAGGAAGATTTAATGGGGGAGAGGGGAGGGGTGGTTGAATGAGTGTTGGATTTGTTGACCTGGCAGATGGCACAACCGGTGATGTATTGGCATATGAAGGAAGCCAGACCAGGCCACCAGAAGTCAGCAGATACTAGTTGACAAGTTTTAAGAAAGCCTGGATGTCCAGTGGAGGGATGGTTGTGACAGTGTGAGACTATGTCATGACAGAGGGGGGCAGGAATGTAGATGCAATTACGATAGGTAAGGATGTTATCTTTGTATTTCCAGTCAGTGAGGTGAGTATGGGGAATGTTAGAGAGATTTGAAACAGTGCATTGAACTAGGGGGTTGGAAGAAGAGAGAGTAGTGTGATGAAGAGAGAGGGAGGAAGAAGAGTGACAGAGGAATTGTCTGAAGAATCGTCAGGACAACAGTCAGGGCGACAAGATAGTGCATCTGGACCAGAAAGGAGAGAGCCAGGGACATGGATCATCTTAAGATCGTAGTTGGCGAGGTTGAGAAGCCAACATGCTTGTCGACGGTTAAGGTTCTGGGGTTGTTTAAAATACAGAAGGTTTTTGTGATCAGTAAAAACTTGAACGGGGAGAGAGGAGCCAAGTGTTACAGAACGATGGTGACAGTCCCCCACCCCATTCCCGGAACCCCTAGACGCCCCATCTTTTTCTCATTTCCCTAACAACGCAACCATGGAGATAGATGAGGACTTCTCTAGTCCTATTGCGTGGGGTGAGTCCCTGGACATCTGGTCCGCCTCACCTCCTCTTCCCAGCAACCAAGAGAACGTTCCTCCTGGACAAGAGGAATGGTTCCAATGGGACCTTTAGGAGGTCGCAGACTACTTAGAGAGATGATGGGACCTTTTCCCTTTCGATAAGGACTTTCCCTTTTGATTCCCTTTCTTTGTTCTATTATGGATATATTCGATCTACTCCTTAGGATCTTCCCAGTTACCTAACCACCCTTCCCGCTCCACACAGCATCCGCCAATTTAGGTATTACCATCTCCATTTTGCCAGATCTCATATATCCCTTTCAGAACTGTTTAGGAATCTTCTCACACTCGTGAGAGACTTCCCATGCACAGCCCTTCCCTTTTTCTATAAGCTGTGCATGCCGTCAATTATGGTACTTACATTACAGTTATTCTTAGGATGCTTCCATTCCTTCCCACTCTTTGGGAAGTCACCTTCCGATTTCCAGAAGGGAATAGATTCCCATCTATTCCCATTTATGTATAAATAGTGCCCATGTAACTTTATAGTTTCTTTAGTTAGATTCTATGCAATCCTATGTGGAGTCAGCTGTACCTTGAAACGGTGGACGGATTACTGTTTCTCGAGAGAGTTCTTGTGCAACAGGTTCTAGCCCTGTGCCTCATCTTCATTCACGAATTCACTGCTGCCAGGGAAGCCATCATCCATGCCTGCATTCGGTACGGCCCCCATCTCCCCAGACACATAGACCAGATCATCACCAGGAACCTTCAACTCCGCATCCTGCATTCCATATCAAAAGAATCTAACTCTACTCCCACTCCCCCTGTTTCATCAGGAAGGGAAACCTTACCGCCACGATTGCGCGTCAACCTGGATCAGACGACAAACCCCAACCCCCCTCCCCAACCTCTGAATCTATTCGAAGGGCCCCTGTCCCAGCGACACTTTGAGTCCCCCGGAGTGGACAGACTTCTAGAGCTTCTCCTCTCCCCCACCCCCATCCCCCACAGAGTTCTACTGAACTTACTACAAGTTCACCCTCATTTGCACTATCTTCTCTCCCAGCTGAGCACACCTGCCGCGCTACCCCACCTTCGTGAGTGGACATACCAGTACTCCCTCAGGAATTTCGGGAACAGTCACCTTCAACAGTTCACCAGGCTCCCCACTCCACCCCAGCCCACCAGCTCCCCAAATACTTCTTCGGAAGACCTAGCAAACCACCCCAGATTGCAGATCCGATTATCCGTGCCCACATCGAATCTATGGAACGAACCATCGAACAGATCCAGTCCACCACTGATTCCCAAGCAAAACTGATTGGAACAACTGATGATCTATTCCTACTCGGAATCCCAACTATGTCTGATTGAAAGAAACCAGAGATTAAAGTGGCTTTGCCAGAGGACTTTTCAGGAAACAATGAGGATGCCCAGTGGTGGATCACTGCCATGGCTGGATATTTAGAGATGAATTCCCACATCTATGACACGGACGCCAGCAGGGTAATCACCTGCCTAAACAAGATGTCCAAGGGATGAGGAAGAGTGTACGCCAAAGCATACTATGTGGCCACCGGAGGGAAAGACGAAAAAGAGAAAACATGGGACAAGTTCATACAAGAGTTTATTGCCTCCTTCGTGTCAAAGGAAGAGAAGGCAGACTCAAGGAGAAAGATTGCCAACCTAAAACAGGATCAGGGAGGATCCACTGCGAAAACCACCCAGAAATACATCCAGGATTTCCAGTTGCTTGCCACAAAGTCCGGAGTCAAGGATGAAGGAGCCCTCTGCAAATGGTTCATCAGAGGATTGAACAACAATCTCACCAGAGATATCATCAGGATAAACGAACCAGAAACCCTGAAAGGATGGGTCAAAAGCGCTCAGAAGCAAGTAAGGCAACTGGAACGGATGAGAGACCTCAGTGGAGGGAGATATGCATACCAAGGAAACAGTACCAGGCGTACTCCAAGAGACCCAAATGCTATGGATGTAGATGTGATATGTCTAACCCCTGTCAAAAGAGCTAAGCACATCCGAGATGGGCTATGCTTTATATGCCACCGAAAGGGTTGCTCCACCAGGAACCACAAGCGCCCCGGATCTAGCAAATCTACGGGCAAGACTCTTGACTCTTCATCAAGGGAGAGGGTGAGAGGAGTACGAGAAGAACAGCAGCCACTGACTTCCACCATGTATGACAAGACTTCGGAGTACATCCAAAAAGTACTCTCCCAGAAGAAAGGGACGAAAGCAGAAGTTCTCAAGGTCTTACAACAGGTCTATGAAGATGACCAATACACTGACGATTCAGCCAAAGAAGAGGAGGATAAACCAGATGCTGAGCAAATCAACATTCTTTCTACTAAGATTATGGAAAGGATAGCTAAAGTGAAGGGTTTTTAAAGGGGAAATGGCAGTCGATGTCCAACTCCCCGAATAAACCAGATGTAATAATATCAAAGGAACAAAGATCTATGCTTGTACCAGTACAGATCTGAACCCCATCTGGAATCATCGACACTGAAGCCCTAATCGACAGCGGGGCCACCGGAAACTTTATTAGTGCAAGATACGCGTGGAAATGGAAAATCCCCCTCTCTACCATTAGCAGACCATGCCATGCCCTAAACGCAGATGGCACCCGAAACGCCGGAGGAGATATCACCCAGTGAGGATATCTCACCATGACCATCAGAGGAAAGACCTCACAACAGGGACTACTAGTCCTGGGGCAAGGAAAAACGCCCATCATCCTAGGAATGGCCTGGTTAGCCAAAGAAAACCCCATTATCAACTGGGAGAAAAGAGAACTTCTCCTGGTAAATGATGATGACGACGATGAATATAATCTGCAGGTAACGCAGCAATATTTGGCCAAATATATCACTGAAGACTTGGACAACCCCTTGGAAGACATAATAATAAGAGAAAATCTGGACGAAGAACTGGTCAGGAAGACCACCATATCCATGGAAATCGCCTTGAAGGAAGAAAAAGCCAAGGTCATCCTCCCCCGAGAGTACAAAGATTTCGCCAACGTGTTCTCGGAGAAAGCTGCCACTTCCCTACCCCCAGAACGATCATATGACCACCAGATAAAGCTGAAACCTGAGTTTTCCCTGAAAAGAGCCAAGAACTACTCCCTTAACCCCGAAGAAATGAAGGTGTGCCAGGACTTCCTGGACAAGCATATGAAGAGCGGAAAAATAGTCAAGTCAGACTCCCCTCAGGCATCACCCTTCTTCTTTGTAAAGAAGAAGGACAGCAAACTACGACCTCGTCAGGATTATCGATACCTCAATTCCATGACAGTCAAGAATGCCTACCCTCTCCCCCTGACCTCTGACCTTATCGACAAAGTATGACACTCTAGAATCTTCACCAAAATGGACATCCAGTGGGGATACAATAATGTACAAATCTGCCTGGAAGATAGATGGAAAGCCGCCTTCATCACCCCTACTGGGCTATACGAGCCCACCATAATGTTCTTCGGACTCTGTAACTCCCCCGCCACTTTCCAAGCCCTTATGGATGACATCTTTGCAGATTATATTGCTGAGGGATGGTTGATAATATACATGGACGATCTCCTCATCCACTCTGCCGATCAAGCAACCCACCACGAAAGAACCACGAATTATACCTGAAATTAGAAAAATGTACCTTCAACATGCCAAAAGTAGATTACCTCGGTATGGTCTTGGAAGAAGGCCAGGTATCTATGGACCCAGTAAAGCTCCACGCCATTGAGGATTGGATCCCTCCGAAGACAGTAAAGCAAGTCCGTTCCTTCCTAGGGTTCTGTAACTTCTACAGGAAGTTTATCCCCAACTTTTCCCAACTTACCCGCCCCCTCGTTGCCCTTACCACCAAAGGAAAGTGGTGGGAATGGTCCCCCATGGAGAACGACACCTTTCGTGCCTTCAAACGCCTCTTCCTCTGCACCCCCGTTCTCTGCTACCCTGACCCAGCTAAGCCATTTTGGCTTATGACCAACACCTCCCTCATTGCCGCCAGAGGTGTCCTCATGCAGAAAGACAGTAATGGAGACCTCCACCCATGTGCCTACCGCTCCTCTACATTTTCCCCAGCGGAGTGAAACTATGACATCCATGATCGGGAACTGTTGGTGATCATTGTCACTCTTCAGGATTGGCACCACTATCTAACGGGAACTGAATTCCCAGTAACGGTCCTCACGGACCACAAAAATTTGACATACTTTAAGGAACCCCGAAATCTCTCCCACCGCCACGCCCGCTGGCAGTTATTCCTCCAAGATTACAACCTCAAACTGGTGCACACCCCCGGTGGCCAGATGGCCCCAGCTGACATGCTGTCCTGCCCGGATATTGCCGATATCGATACCCCCCCCATCCAGCTCCTCGACAATGAAGTCTTCATCCGGAGCATTGACGTAGCCCTCACCGACTGAATTAACGCCCCTCCCACCGACCCAACCATTATGACCATGTTGGCCACTCTTGCGGAGGGTTCCCCTGCGCTCCCACATACCAATCTCGAGGATTGGGAGTGGCGGGACAACTCCCTCTGGTACCAGAACTGCCTGTATGTTGATGAAGCCTATCGGACCCCCCTCACGCACGCCATCCACAATGCCCCCACCACCAGCCACCCTGGTTTCTTCCGTCTCTACAAGTTTATGGCAGAATCCTATTGGTGGCCTGACATGGCCTGCTTCCTCTGGAAATACCTAGCCGGGTGTCCGGTCTGTCAAAAACATAAGGTCACCACTCACCCTAATCGACCCCCCCTGGTGCCTATTCCGGCCTCCACCACCCGCCCATTCCAACATCTCTCTATGGATCTTATCACCAATCTGCCCCCGAGCCCCCCCTGGGATGCCATTTTAGTCGTGGTGGACCACAGACTTTCGAAGGGGGCTATTTTCATCCCTACTACCAAAACTGTCATGGTGGAAGGAGTTGCCGCCCTATTTATCGAAAAAGTATTCCCATGTTTTGGCCTACACGACTCTGTCATATCCGATCATGGTCCCCAGTTCACCAGCGCCTTTGCTAGGGAACTTGCCCGCACCTTGAACTATGACCCAAAACTCTCCACAGCATATCATCCCCAAACAGACGGAGAAACTGAACGAGTTAACCAGGAACTGGAAACCTACATATGCATCTACTACCATCAAAACCCTGACAAGTGGGGTGCCATATTACCTATTGCTGAATTCGCTCACAACTCAGCTATCCACTCCACCACCCAAACCTCCCTGTTTAAACTAATGACAGGTTTCGCACCATGAGGATTCCCCTCCCTAACCAGATCCTTTGTACCTGTGGTCCAGTACACTATCAACCAAAGGAAATCCACCTGGGAGGAAGCCTCAGCCGCTATCCACTTCGCCCAAAAAGACTATAATGCCCACATGAAAACCAGTAAATACTGCCCTTATAAGATAGGAGATCTTGTATGGCTCTCTACAAAAAACCTAAAAACAAAAGGGCAATTATGAAAACTCCTACCAAAACAAGAAGGACCCTTTAAAGTAACCAAAAGCATAAATAACGTAACATTCGAACTGAAATTACCGACCCACTGGAAAATCCATAATGTATTCCACGCTTCCCTTCTTTCCCCTTTCTCAGAAACCGATGAATTTGGCCCAATTATAGCAGACCGACCCATTACGTTAGAAGAAGAACCAGAGTATGAGATCGAACAGATCTTGTCCCATAAAGGAACATCCGCCAACATCCAATATCTCATAAAGTGGCACAACTATCCTCACTTGGAAAACACTTGGGAACCAGAGACTAACTTTACACATGCCGATGAAATCCTCCTGAACTATAAAAAGGCCCACTGGATACCCCATATGGAATAATGGTTTACCCAACCCAGGAAACCTTCCAAGATAAATGGTACAAATGCTGGCATATGGAATTCGTTCCCACTCAAGTTAAAGAAGTCGAATATGAAGGAAAGAAAAGAATAATCAAAGAACAAAGAGTCCACTTCCTTAATTCCCACTTAAATGAACACTGGTACTACTGCAAGTTTGACTACTGTCCCTACCACTGGCATGCCAAGAACCAATACTGAACCCTTCTTCACCCCCCATAATGCTGAGTCCGGAGATCCCCTTCAACCCCTACATCTAGCCCAGATGCAAGACACCTTCCATCTCCACTCTATACCCAGATTAGAAAGAGGGTATTTTTATCACAACCTACTCATTGCCCCTTACATACAGGACTGGATCCTGACTAGGTGACACTCCCCTTTAGTAACCCCGCTTACTTCCCTCATAAATGCATACAAAATATATGCTAACATTTGTTCCACCCGTCCCAATTCCACCACCTCAGAAAATAAATATGTTGGCCCCTTCTCTGTCCAATGCCAACCAGCGCTCGCTTTCTACCTCGTCTACCTCGGAGTCCTCATCGGACAGTCTCTTCACAAGCACAGGTTCAACCTACTCATTGATGAACTCCCCCTCATCTCCACATTCACCATCATCTGGGAACTTGTTGGCCCTCTCGACCCTAGAATCTGACGACGAGTCATATGAAACCATGGTCTTGTACTCCATCTCTGTACAACTTGCCAAAGAACTCCGAGAGCTGGTTCACCGCCGGCACTTCTCCTTAGACTATCACATGTGCCAGCAAGTGAGCCTAGAGGGAATGCTGATTCCTTCATCCCTACTGAGCCCAACTCGCCTGAGAACCACCCCCTCGCCAATCCCGTACTCCCCAATCCGCTTGAATTGGAGGGGACAGGCAATACCACCCCGCGAGCCTACAACCACGATACCGACCCCCCTGTCCCCATCATTGTTCCACTTACTCCACCTTAAACTGACATTTTATGAAGGGTATCCTCTCCTCCGGCCATCTGGCATGGCCTCCCACCCCTCTCCCGCAATATCCCTGAGGATGATGACATCAGCACTGACTACCACTGTGTCAGATGCAACTTTGGGCATTCGAGCAGATGGTACTGCCCCCACTATGTCTGCCCCATATGCTCCCATTGCGCCCCTGGCCACCCTCCCTTTAACTGCCCCTCCCTCACCATGCCTACTGCTCAATAATGCCCCAAGTGCGGAGATCGCCACCTCCTCTATTGGTGATGCCCCTTCTACACCTGCCCTCATTGCTGCATCATATCCCCTGATCACGCCTATGGCAACTGCCCATTGGCAAGACATGGTCCGGAGGCTTGAAGAAGTAGTGAGTGAATGGGATCACTCCCTTCACCTGGAGGAGGAGCGTAATGTTACAGAACGATGGCGACAGTCCCCCACCCCATTCCCGGAACCCCTAGACACCCCATCTTTTTCTCATTTCCCTAACAACACAACCATGGAGATAGATGAGGACTTCTCTAGTCCTATCGCATGGGGTGAGTTCCTGGACATCTGGTCCACCTCACCTCCTCTTTCTAGCAACCAAGAGAATGTTCCTCCTGGACAAGAGGAATGGTTCCAATGGGACCTTCAGGAGGTCGCAGACTACTTAGAGAGATGACAGAACCTTTTCCCTTTCGATAAGGACTTTCCCTTTTGATTCCCTTTCTTTGTTCTATTATGGATATATTCGATCTACTCCTTAGGATCTTCCCAGTTACCTAACCACCCTTCCTGCTCCACATAGCATCCACCAGTTTAGGTATTATCATCTCCATTTTGCCAGATCTCATATATCCCTTTCAGAACTGTTTAGGAATCTTCTCACACTCATGAGAGACTTCCCATGCACAGCCCTTCCCTTTTTCTATAGGCTGTGCATGCCATCAATTACGGTACTTACGTTACAGTTATTCTTAGGATGCTTCCATTCCTTCCCACTCTTTGGGAAGTCACCTTCCGATTTCCAGAAGGGAATAGATTCCCATCTATTCCCATTTACGTATAAATAGTGCCCATGTAACTTTATAGTTTCTTTAGTTAGATTCTATGCAATCCTACATGGAGTCAGCTATACCTTGAAACGGTGGACGGATTACTGTTTCTCAAGAGAGTTCTTGTGTGACAGGTTCTAGCCCTGCGCCTCATCTTCATTCATGAATTCGCTGCCACCAGGGAAGCCATCATCCATGCCTGCATTTGGTATGGCCCCCATCTCCCCAGACATGTAGACCAGATCATCACCAGGAACCTCCAACTCTGCATCCTGCATTCCGTATCACCAAGTAAATAGTGTCTCCATGCTTTGAGGGCATGGATAATTGCAAGGAGTTCTCGATCATAAATATCATAGTTGCATTCGGTAGGGGAGAAGGTTTGTGAAAGGTAAGAGCATGGGTACCAGTCACCATTTGAGTCAGTCTGAAGGAGAATACCCCCAGTGGCATATTTGGAGGCATCTGTGGCAATAGCAAAAGGGGCAGAAGAGTTTGGGAATTGTAAGATGGGTTGAGATAAGAAAAGTCCTTTGAGGTTTGTAAATGCATCGTTGCATGCAGAGGACCAGTCCCATTGGTGATCCTTTTTGGTAAGATCAAGGAGGGGTTGCACTACATCTGAATAGTGGGGAATAAACCGCCTGTAAAAGTTTGCAAAACCTAAGAAGGAGCGGACATCTTTGACTTTGACTGGTGTAGGCCAAGATGCAATCCTGTCGAGTTTAATGGGGTCCATTGCGAGGGATCCAGGCTTGACAATCATTCCTAGATAATCAACTTCCGAGACATTAAAGAGACATTTCTGTAACCATAGGCAGAGATTTAGTTCTCTCATCTGTTGGAGGACTTGGCGTGTTGTTTCATCGTGATCTTGTTGATTGTGTGAGAAAATGAGAATGTCATCCATATAGATGACAATCTTCCCTGTGGCGATTAGATCTCTGAATTCCTTATTTATAAATCGCTGGAAGGTAGCAGGAGCATTTTTTGGACTGAAAGGCATTATGACTGGCTCGAATAGTCCTCTGTGGGTAATGAAAGCTGCCTTCCATTGATGCCCTTCCTTGATACAAATGTTGTTATAACCTCAACGGATGTCAAATTTGGTGAAAATCTTGGCGTCTTTCAATTTGTCTAATAGGTCGGAGATCAAGGGGAGCGGGTAGGCGTCTTGGATGGTGTGATCATTGAGATATCTGTAATCTTGGACAGGTCATAATTTCCCATCTTTCTTTTTGACAAAGAAAAATGGAGCAGCTTGCGGAGAGGAGGATGGATGGATTTTTCCAGATTTTAAATTTTCATCTAGAAACTCATCTTGAGCCTTACACTCTTCAGTGGTGAGAGGATATAGTTTTCCGATTTTTGGGATGAAACTTTCTGTGAGGTTGATCTTGTGGTTACAGTCTCGACTGGGAGGGAGCAGGGTATCTTCATCAGCAAAAATGTCCTTGTAAGCAGAATAAGCTTCTGGTAAGACTACTTCTTTCTTCTTATTGTCGATGGCTAGTTGAGTAGAAGTGGTCAACACTGCACAGGTTAAGGAAGGGTTAGGGATAAAGCGTCAGTTGGCTAAGACAGTCCTGGATAAGGACCAGAGTGGTTTTATATGTGACATATCTCTGCTTAAAGTGATTTGTGCATATAGGACATCATCTTCGGTATGATCCAAATAGGCAAAGAGATGTTCATCGGCCAAGGCATCTACAGAAACTTGTCTTGGGGATAGTTCCTGATATCTTCGTTTATTGTAAAGTTCCTCCTTCTCTTGCTTTGTTCATTCGTGACAGGCTACAAATTCAGCAGATTGGTCGGTTTCGTGGTCTATTTGGAGTGTCCTTTTCTTCCAATCGATTGTAGGATTAGTTTCAGTTAGCCAAGGAAGTCCTAGTATAGCATTTTCTTTTCCACAGTTCATAATGTAGAAGGTGGTTTGTCAGAGAAGTCCATTGACATTGACAAATAGGGTAGTGGTGAATTTGAAAGACCCTCCTTTGTTTAAAAAGGCATCAGCATTTCATACAGCGATGGGAGAGGATAGCCGATGTCAGGGAAGATAATGTTTTCGGACAAAATCCCAGTCTATGCAGAAGATTTGGGTGCCAGAGTCTACTAAGGCAGAAGTGACAATGACTTTGACCATGTCTGATGCGAAAAGGAGTTGGATGGGGATTCGCATGGCTTTAATACTGATACATGGTCAAGATAAAGGAGGTACGTGCATTGTTGTTATCCTCCTATCTAAAAATCCATTGCCACTTTTCCTACAACCTGTTCTTCCATCTCTTCTACTCTGGACTCCACAACCTTGATATCTTTGGGTGGTACCGCAGGTGGTTTCTTTTCGAACCTAACCTTACAGTCTTTTGTCATATGCCCTTTCTGATGACACTTAAAGCATCGCCCTTCCTTCCTACACCTTTCTCACTCTTCATCAGTCAATTTCTTTGGTAGGGCTATGAGATCAATGTCCATGGCATTGGGGTCTTTGGCAGTTCGAGGGGTAAAAGTCAGGGTAAAGGTAGTATTACCTTTCTTATGCCTAGAGGCAATTTCGAGGGCTCTTTTCTTGACGGTGGTGAAATGGGCAGCTTTAGTATACCAGCTAGCAATAGTAGTTGGTACATTTTCCATGGTGTGGACTCGTCTCATCAACGAGACAGAGATTCCTGAAGCAAAGTAATTGATCAAGACATTGTTGTTGCTTACTCCAGCAATGGTGACTTTATTCTTGAAATTAGTGATATAGTTCTGGAGAGTTGGATTATACCCTCCAGAGCAGTTTTCATATATTCTGGTTTTAGCTAACCATGCTAACGCTTCTCCTTTAGCATCCTTGTTATCAAAGGTATCTTTGAAGGCGGTTTCAAAGTCTGCCCAGGATCCAAGAGTGAAGTTTCCTCCAGTTAGTTTGGTTTCCCTGAACGTGGCAGCCCAGGTAAGGGCTGTCCCTTTCTTCATGTAAGACAACACATATGCGATCTTCTTGATATCTGTGTTATAGAGGTTGATGTTAACAGCAAGGTAAAGTTGTACTGTCCTTAGCCATAGTAGGGCTTTGGTTGGGGCGCCATCAAAGTCTTCTGGGGTTCCAAGACATAGTTCAGTGGGCTTTTGAGAGGACATGGTGTTACGCTTGAACCAGGTAGGTCCAAGTGTAGCCCTTTAGGGTCAAGGGTTCGGTGTGGAGTATCATCTAGTGAATACTTGGAGAGTTCAAAGAAGTGAAGTGTCCACTCAGAGTAGGACGAAGACTGGAGTCAGGGAGACTGAGTGGAAGAGAACACTCAGGAGTCTGACGGGGAATAAGCACAAGAGATGTGATTGTAAGGGAGAACTAGACTGGAGTACATGGCAGCGTATGGACAGTCTTATATAGTGTAGAGGAATGAGAGGCAGTGTGAGAATACTGCCTTGAATGGAAACGAGGCTGTCCGTGAATGAGTCACATAGAATGCGATAGAACATCAAAGAATAATCGATGAGTCAGAAGACAAGAGAATGACTCATGATGTTGACAAATGACTGAGTAATCGGGCTGATTACTAGACATGAATGATTAAGCATGAATAAGACGATATGACTCAGCCGGAAGATGAATTGGACTTATCCCAAGTGGGATTATCCAAGAGGAAACGAAAGGCTAGAGTCGGTACAATGGTTATACGTAAGGAAAAAGAAATCGTAACACATGGTATTTGGTGAAGATGGAATGGGGTGTACTAGAGGCGGAAAAAAGACTCTTCCAGTCTGAGGTTGGGGGGTTGGACTTGGAGGAGTAGGTACTCTAGGGATGACAAGCATTGATGATAATTGTCCAGTGAGATCAGGGAGGTCTGCTGGTTCATCGTGAATAGGAAGGTCTGGATCAGAGGGCTCCTCTTCAGAAGATTTGGAGGGTTCTGAGGTTTTGGGTTCAGATTCTTCTGGGTCTTGGCGAAGACACCAACTGAGATGTCTGGGGAGTGAAATGGTGGGTGATCTAGAGCAAAGCTAGTCGCAATATGAGAGTCTAGTTCTTTTGTTACACTTGAACTGGGTAAGTCCAAGTGTAGCCCTTAGGGTCAAGGGTTCAGTATAGAGTATCATCTAGTGAATACTCAAAGAGTTCAAGAGAGGTAGTGTACACTCAGAGTAGGATGAGGACTAGAGTCAGGGAGACTGAGTGGAAGAGAACACTCAGGAGTCTGACAAAGGGGACAAGCACAAGGGATGTGATTGTAAGGGAGAACTAGACTAGAGTACATGGCAGCGAACTAGGAGACTTATATAGTGAAGGGGAATGAGAGGCAGTGTGGGAATACTGCCTTGAATGGAAATGAGGCTGTCCATAGATGAGTCATACAGAATACAATAGAATGTCAAAGAACAATCGATGAGTCAGAAGATAAGAGAATGACTCATGATGATAGATAATAACTGAGTAATTGGGCCAATTACTAGTTGTGAATGAATAAGTATGAATAATGAAGTATGACTCAGCCTGAAAGCAAATTGGACTTATCCCAAGTGGGATTATCCAAGAGGAAATGAAAGGCTAGAGTCGGTACAAAGGTTATGCATAAAATAAGCAAGAAATCGTAACACTTCTATAATATCTTCCAGAGTGATATCCTTTGAGTCTAATAAACTGGGGCTGGTCCTGGAAGATCTTTTCAACAAAGTTAATAAGGGGGATGGCTGGGAGGGAACTGATGGTTCTATCAAAATTGAGGTAGTGGAGGGTGTCCAGGACATGTTTGATTGACTCTTCAAGGGCATTGGTAGTGTTGTTGGGAAAGTTGGGCAATGTGGCTGCCACATTGCAGACCATTGCAAGGCTTTAATAGGAGAAGATGGTCATGAGAAGGGGGGAAGGGAACCATAGATCATTGTGGTTGAGAAGGTGTTTGAGGGTGTCTGGAGTATCAAGGAAGAGGGCATAGAGCCTGCGACATTTGGAGATTGGAAGAGTGTCTAGGATATAAATGTCTGAAATGGAAGAAAGATAAATGTTCATATTGATAGGGAAGGAAGTAGAGATGATGGAATTATAGAGATAAGGGTGACTGGCACAAAGGGGGTCAATGTGGGTCTGATCCGAGTATGCCACTTTGAAGTCACCAAGAGGAGGTATGATAAGGACAATAAGCAATGGTGCAAAAGGAGGAGTGTTCTTCTTTGTGACTTTGACAAAAGTGGATGCATTATCTGGGTATAAAGATAGAGAGGTGGGAGAATTGGCAAAGTTTCTTTTTCTTTTGTTTGTTTAGAAGGTGAGAGGTGAGGGTAAAGTGGTAAAAGTCAAGTCAAATAGAGGGTTGTTTTTGATGCATGGTTAGAGGGAATGAAGGTTTTTATAGTTCTTTAGAATAGAGTCCACATTAGTGAATTCTGTTCTGATTCCCAAGTGTTTTCTGAAGAGGGGTATCCTTTCCAGTGGACAAGATATTGTTGGCGAGTGGAAGGACCCCTATATGCCACTATCTGATCAATTTCATATTCTTCTTCATTATCTATCTCCATTGGGGGTGGTGAAATGAACAGAGTTCTGTATTCATCCATTTGAATAAATGGGGAGAGAAGGGAAGTGTGAAATACATCATGAATCTTCCAAGTGGGTGGTAACTTCAGTTTGTATGTAAGTGGGGAAAGAACCTTAAGGATTTCAAAGGGTTCTTCTCTTCTGGGAGCAAGCTTTCAGAAGATGTACAGGATTTTTAAGTTTTTATTTGATAACCAAACCTTATCCCCTATCTTCCAGGGCTTAAAGTTTGATCAGGTTTTCTTCATCATAGATTGTTGCAATAAGATAAGGGCCACTTTAGCTTCTTCTCTGGCATTTTCTAAAGTTTTCAGATGGTTTTCTGTGGCAGGTAGGAAGGTTTTTCCGAGGAGGGGGTAAAAGTGTGGTTCATATCCCATTATGATGGAGAAAGGGGTTTGTTTGGTGGAGGAGTGAATGATGGAGTTGTGGTGGAATTCCACGATGGAGAGGAGGTCCGTCCATTTGTTGGGTAGGTTGGTGCAGAATATCCAGAGGTAGTTTTCCAGTTCTTGGTTTACTCTCTCAGTTTCTCCATCAGTTTGAGGATGATAGGTGGTAGATAGGGCAACATCATATTCAAGTAGGCATGCAAGTTCTCTGGCAAATGCAGAGGTGAATTGTGGTCCTCTGTTGGATATGCACTTGTTATGGAGTCTGTCATGCATCAGGTGGAGTACCCACGGAGAGCCACTCCTTTTCCCCATGAAGGAGACTGCCCCTGGCTCAATGCCAACATCACCAATGCCGCTTACAGGGGAAACCTCGATATGCGCCATCAATTCTGGTTCGGAGAAGCCAAGGGAGCTACCTGGGGAGAGGAGCCATTGGGCAACACAGTCCCAGGATGGTGGAATGTCCAAGCACCACCGATCCACTTGGAGGAGACCACTCCCGCACCTGAGTGGCCCACGGATGCTGCATGGATGTAATTGCATCCATGTCCTTCCCACTATCTCAGTACAAACTCTTTTTCTTATTTTCGAACTCTAGTTTCTTTTTGATCACACCCTTACACTGGTGCGATCTCTATTCCCCTCACCTATGCCTATCTCTTGTAACCCTATGCCCTACAGACAGCCTCCCCCCCCCTTCCTATGGTCACCTTTTATGGCCATAGTAGTTTCCCCTATCCCTATAAATAGTGCTGCCTATGTACTTGTATTCCCTAACTAGATCTACGTTTAATCTACATGGTATTTGGTTCAACGGTTACCCCTGAAGCGAAGGTCACCGATAAGACTTACCATAACCATCCTGGACTTCTATCAGTCTCCTGTCTACTGTTGAGTGACAGCTCGAACTTGGCAATATCTTTGTGTCTTGGATCTATACCCATAGATCGCGTCACAAAGTCCGAATCATTTGAATACATTGTGGAAAAAGAGGGAAGATATTCCTTCAGCAGATACAGTTTTATTTATTGGGATGAAAATTACCCCCCAAGTAATGTTATGACTTTATTTTATTCAACTTTTATTTCGACTTTACAATGGTCACATGACTTCTAGATCACATGCTTATGACATCATGACACCAGTCACATGCTTAGTCATGTGATCTGCATGATATCTTATCAAAACCCTTAGGCTTGACACCTACAGAACACTAGACGGATTGCTAGTCAATCCCTATATTATTGAACTTAGTGCTTTTCCGCATTCGTGGGAAGTACTTACTATTTATGGAAACCTAGACATCGGAGGATCTTCTATAGATCTCCTTTGAACCCTGAACATGCAGCAAACACATATCTATGCCTCATATGTGCAGCATGCTGCCACATCCATTTCACAAAAGCATTAACTGCTTCTATCCTCATTGAAGACACATGTTGAACATGCTTGAAACTCATGTATTTAATCTCTGCAGGCTTCTCCTTCTGAACTTCTATTCTATACCTGCAGGAGTACAGTATGCTTTAATTTCCTCTTATATTTCATATTCAGGATCTAACCCTATTGGTGGATATGATCCATCTTATCTATGACTCACCTTGACTCTAGAAGGGTACAGGGTATATGCATTGCCTTGCACTGGTGTGCACAGGTTCTATTTGATATTTAACAGAAACCATTATGATTGGCTGCCACAAGTGGTGCCACTTTCCTTTTATATATATTTTACTGAATATATCTTAGATCCTTAGGTATTTACGAATATCTTAATACTTTAGAATATTTCTATTGGTTGTTCCTGTTATGGTAGAACCAAACATGTACATATAGTAGAATAGTATATAAACCTCCAGGATTGTAGAGCTGGCTCCTCAGTTCTAAAGTCTTGGAGATTTCCCACTGAAGGGATCCCCTATAAGAGTCCTTGAAACCCTTGAAACTGAGTCTTTTCATTATATCCCTTTACTCTGGTAGTAGTTGTGGCTCTGGTGGTTAGGCTGACAATACAACTCTTTTAGGTTGTTTCAAGTAAGGCCATGGTCGACTATGACCAGAATACTGTCAGATCCATTACTAAGGGGGAGGTCAGTAATCAGGTCCATGGAGATATGTTGGAAGGGTTGGGATGCAGTGGTGGAGATAGAAGAGAGTGGAAGAAGTGTTGGATGAGTGATTACTTTGTTGGCCTGACAAGTAGGACATCCAGCAATGAACCATTGAATGAAGGAGGATATGCAGGGCCACCAGTAGTCTTTGGAAAGTGTTTGGATGGTTTTGTACTGGCCACTATGTCCGCCAGCAGTAGAGTGGTGAAGAGAATGGAGGAGAGGGTGATGGGCAGATTCGGGGATGTAAAGACACTTTTGATAATAGAGTTTTCTGTTTTTGTATGACCAGTCAAGTGGGGAGGAATGGGGGAGTGGAAGGGTGATGCTGTCATTGAGGTGTTGTAGAGCTTTTAAAACAAGGGGATCAGATGGGTAGAGGCAGTTATTTTTTCTTGTAGCACAAGGTCAATCTTTCTAAAGAATAAATCATTGGGTAGGAGTAGGAGATCTGTGTTGTTGTTAGTTGTAGAAGGGAGATCTTTTCAGAATAGGGCATTAGTGGGAGAGAGATCTTTTCCAGGTACGTGTTGGAAGGTGAGATCATAGTCTTGTAGGAAAAGTTGCCATCTGGCATGTCATCAGATGAGTTTTCAGGGTTCCTTGAAGTACAATAGATTTTTGTGATCAGTTAGAATTGTTACTTGATTTTCTGTTCCTCTTAGATAGTGTCTCCAATCTTCTAATGCATGAATTACCCCTAATAGTTCTTTGTCATATATGTCATAGTATCTTTTGGCAGAAGAGAGGGTGGATGATCAGTTAGCACAGGGATAAAGATTGCCATTTCTGTCTTTTTGCATGAGGATTCCCCCTATTGAGGCATTGGTCATGACATAGAAGGGTTTCTTCAGGTCTGGAATGGATAAGACTGGGCAGCTCAAGAAATGTTTTTTTAGGGTAAGGAAGGTGTTGTTTTCTTTATTGGTCCATTGCCATGGTTGATTTTTTGTAGTGAGAGTGACTAGGGGTCAACAGATGTCGGAGAATTCAGGGATGAATTTTTGGTAGAAATTACAGAATCCTAGGAAGGATCTTGTTTCTTTGATAGTGGTGGGAGATAACCATCCTTCTATGGCTTTCAATTTAGTGGGGTCCATAGATAGTTCATCTTTGAAGATGATCATCCCTAGATAGTCAACCTTTGACCCATTGAAAGTACATTTTTCTAGTTTGAGATATAATTTGTATTCCATCATCCTCTGGAGTACTTTTTGGGTGTGTTCATCCTGTTCTTCTTGGGTAGCAGAGTAAATTAGGAGGTCATCCATATATATGATGAGCCATCCTTAAGTGATGTAATCTGCAAAGATATCATCCATTAGGGCTTGGAAGGTGGCGGGGGAGTTGCATAGTCTGAAGAACATGACTGTTGGCTCGAACAACCCAAATGGTGTGATGAAAGCTGCTTTTCATCTATTCTCTGATTGGATTAGGACATTATTGTATCCCCAATGTACATCCATCTTGGTGAACACTTTGGATCCTTTGACTTTATTGATGAGGTTGGATATGAGGGGTAATGGATAGGCATTCTTAATGGTGTGAGAGTTGAGATATTGATACGGAACGCAGTACATGAAGCCCGAGCCTCTTGGTGACGAGATGATCGACGTAGCCTAAGCAAGGGCAGCGATGGATGAATCCGGCAAGGATGTTGGCTCTGGCGTGGGTGCCTAGCGTGTAGACGATGTAGTGGTGATTAAGGCAGTGCCTCAGTAGAACTCTCTCAATGAACGAAGAACCTTCTTCGCTCAAAGGTGCAGCTGACTCCACGTTGGATTGCGTAGAATCTAACTAAAGAAACTCTAAAGGTACATGGGCGCTATTTATATGTAAAGGGGAATAAGATGAGAACTTATTCCCCTGCAGGGATTTCGGAATACTATCTGCTATAATAGAAGCAGGGAATGGAAGAGCATCCTTCAATAGGAAAGGGGAATGGAAACTAATACCGTAATTGATGGCATGCACTGCCTGCGGATAAAAGGGAAAGGCAGGGCATGGGAACTCTCCCACGAGTGTGAGAGAATTACCTAAAGGATCGAGAAGGGATATATGAGATCTATTGGGTAGAAGGGAAGTAATACCTAGTCCGGCGGATGCTGTGAGGAGCAGGAAGGGTGGCTAGGTAACTGACAGTAACTGTGGAATAGATCGAATATATCCTAAAAGGATCAGTGAAAATAAATAAAAG
>JBBPJU010000537.1:0-21294 GCA_038088875.1 Austroboletus festivus
ATCGGCAGCCTCTTCCCTCGACACGAAAGAGTTGCTGAACTTCTCTACAAACTTTTCCCAAGTTTTCTCTTTTTCTTCCAGGTTTTTATCCAGGGCGAAGTGCCCTTCCGCGAATACCCTTCCTCATCCTTTCGACATTTTATTTAATGCCGTCACCACTTTCGCTAAGTCGGTCGCATATAGATCTGGATTAACCGCGAAGTAATTGTTCATCGCGGCTATCCACCAGATTGCATCTTCACTATTTCCGGAAAAGTCTGCCGGAAGGGCGGCTTTCAATTCTGTTGGGGCCATGTCTTCTTCGTCTCGTTGCCTTTCTTCGGCTAGTTCTCTATGTACGCGAGCTGCTATTCTTCGTTGGTTCTCTGTCCAGGGGTCGATGACTCTGGTCCTTTCTCTATGAGCCCTTGCCGAGAAGTATTCGGGGTTGACGTATCCTTCTGGGGCTGGGGTCGGGACGGGTGCGGAGATAGGAGGTTGTTCCGGAGAGAGTAAGCGATGGTCCACTTCTCTATGAGGGGTCGGGCTGCGACTGATCCGAGGTGGGAGAGAAGGAAGTGAAGATGGGGGTGTTCCTCTAGTAACTTCAGCAGGACTCAGTGAGGGACCGGGGTGGGTGAGAGAAGGAGTTCTAGCAGAGTGTCTGCTCCGGGGGACTCGAAGTGTCTCTGGGATAGGGGTCCTTCGTATAGACTCAGTAGTGGGTGAAGGGGGGCGGAATTCGTCGTCAGATCCAGGGTGCGCAATCTTGGCGGCAGTTCTTCCCGACTCGTAGAAACGAGGGGGGTTGCTTGATCAGAGTTAGATTCTTTTGATACGGAACGCAGTACGTGAAGTCCGAGCCGTTTGGCAACGAGATGATCGACGTAGCCGAGGCGAGGACAGCGGCGGATGAATCCCGAAAGGATGTTGGCTCTGGCGCGGGTGCCTAGCGTATAGACGATATAGCGGTGATTGAGGCAATGCCTCAGTAGAACTCTCTCGATGAACGAAGAACCTTCCTCGCTCAAAGGTATAGCCGACTCCACATTGGATTGCGTAGAATCTAACTAGCGAAACTCTAAGTTACATGGGCGCTATTTATACGTAAGGGGAATACGATGAGAACATATTCCCCTCGGGGGTTTCGGAATACTACCTGCTATAATAGGAGCAGGGAATGGAAGAGCGTCCGTATTGGAAATGGGGAGAAAGGGAAATGAATACCGTAATTGACGGCATGTACTGCCTAGGGATAAAGTGAAGGGCAGTGCATGGGAATCCTCCCACGACTGTGAGAGAATTACCTAAAGGATCGAAAGAGGATATATGAGATCTGACGGATAGATGAAAGGTAATACCTAAACCGGGTGGATGCTGTGTGGAGCAGGAAGGGTGGTTAGGTAACTAACGGTAACTGTGGGGAAGATCGAATATATCCAAAAAGGATCAGCGAAAATAAATAAAGAAAAGGGAGAACTCATTCCGAATTGAAAGGGAATAAGTTCTCACGACGTCGTATGTAATCGTACAACTCCTGAGCGTCCCAAGTGAACCACTCCTCCTCACCAGGGGGGACGTTCTCCTGGTTATCCGGTAATGGGGGTGAGGTCGACCAAACCTCTAAAGAATCTCCCCAAGCTAGAGAGCTTGAGAAGTCATCCTGTAACTCCGTGAAATGCCCTGAAGAAAAGGAAAAAGACGGCGCGTCTAGCGCCTCTGGGTACGGAGTCGGGGACTGCCTCCATCGTTCCGTAACACCTACTGAGCCCACTACACTGACCTCTCCCCATCTCCCCAATCTGCTGGGACTGGAGGGGACAATGAGTACCACCCCCCAACCCCTCTGGCATAACTCCGACCCCCCTGTCTCCACCCTGCTAACTACTCCACCTTGAACCAACATTCTATAAAGGATTGCCTCTCCCCCCACCCTGTTATACTTGGACCAGGTAAGTTCAAGTGTAGACCTTGCATAGGCAAAGTTCAATAGTTCTAGTTGGGACAAGTGTTGGTGAAGACACTTGATCATCAAGATTCAAACAGATAGCATCCACTCAATAGTAGAACAAAGACTAGTTGTCAAGTAAGACCTTGAGGAAAAGAACTCAAGGGAGTCTGACAAGAGGAGCAAGCACAAGATGGGTGATTGCAAGGTAGAACTAGACTAGAGTACAAGGCAGCAAATAGATGAGTTTATATACTGGGTGGGAATGAGTGGCAGTGCATGAGATACTGCCATGAATAGAAATAAGGCTGTCTGTAAATGAGTCATATAGAACACAATGGAACATCAAAGAAGATCGATAAGTCAGAAGATAAGTAGAATAACTCATCAATGACTAAAGCATATAGTGTCATCGGGCCGATAGTAGGGCCGACGACTAATCATGGATGAATAAGCAATGGTCTAAGCAGCATGACCAAGTCTGAAGAAGAATCAGGTTTATCCTAAGTAGGATTACAGGAGTAGAACTGAAAGACTTGGTCAACAGCAAGTTATACAGAATGAAATAAGAAGAAAAATGTATCCTGGTAATAAATTGTAACATTACCCCCTCTGTACATTCGAAGCTACTGCAAGAAGTGATGAGCCAGCGCACAGTAGCTAGTTTAGTCTCATCTAGATATCGCAGACATCTCCTGTTATGTTTGACTTAGTGACTGGGTCATACATATCTATAAGAGAACCTTCTGACTGAGGACTGGGTGAATGAGAATGGGGTGGAGATCTCCTAGGATGACCATGCCCCATAGTTCAGCGAGGGAATAGGATACCTGGAGGAGGTGGGATGGGAAGAGTGAAACGAGTAGTGGCATGATGAGAAGCGGATGACATGGATGATGATGATGATGATTGGAAAGGTGTATGATGGTGGAGAGGGCATTGATGCATAGTATGACCAGGATGCCATTTAAGGCAATGTGCACATTAATAGAATGGGCACTCTACATGAATATGACCTGTTATGCTTGTACTGGATAGGTCCAAGTGTAGCCCTTGATAAGAACCAACAGGGATTCGGGCTGAGTACCACCTAGTAGATACTCGAAGATAATTGATCAGGAGTGTCCACTCAGAGTAGGACAAAGACTTGGGTCAGGAAAACTGAGTGGAAGAGAATACTCAGGAGTCTAACAGGAAAGAGGAACATAATAGAATGTATTCCAAGGGAGAACTAGACTAAAGTACATGGCAGTGAATGGATGAGTTTATATAGGGAGGGGAATGAGAGGCAGTGTTGTGAGATACTGCCTTGAATGGAAATGAGGCTGTCCATAGATGAGTCATATAGAATCCAATAGAACATCAAAGAATAATCAATGAGTCAAAAGATAAGAGAATGACTCATGATAACAGATATCAGATGAGTAATTGGACCAATTACACATGCAAGAGTGAATAAGCAACAATAAGTGGGAATGACTCAGCCTGAAGATGAATTGGACTTATCCCATTAGGATTATCCAAGTAGAAATGAAAGGCTAGAGTCAAATACATAGTTAAGAGAATGAAGAAATCATAACATTACCCCCTTTGTATACTCAAAGCTACTGTGAGAGATACTGGATGAGCCAGTGCACAGCAGCTGGTTTAGTCCCATCCTAAATATCACAGACATCTCCCATCATGTTTGACTCAGTGACTGGGTCATACATATCTATAAGAGAACCTTCTGACTGAGGGCTAGGTGAGTGAGGATGGGGAGGGGATCCCCTAGGATGACCATGTCCCATATTTGGTGAGGAAGTGGAATACCCAGAGGGGGTGGAATGGGAGAGTAGTGGCGCAATGAGAAGCAGACAATGTGAATGACAATGATAATGATTGGGAAGGTGTATGATGGCAGAGAGGGCATTGATGCATGGTATGATCAAGATGCCATTTAAGGCACTGTGCACATTGATAAAATGGGCACTCAATATGAATATGACTGAGTCGATGACAGGAAAAGCAGGCTTCATGGTAATGGGGGTGTTGCAGGGATAAGGGAAGAGTATTGTCTCCTCCAGACCACCATGCTTCTACATGATCTAAAAGAGCTTGTTTCTGAGGATCTAAAGGAGAAGATGAGGCGGAAGGGGTAGTAGCTGCCCAATAAGCAGCAGATTGCTCTTCTTTTTCCTTGGCTACTTCATTGATTCATTCTAATAGATGGGTCATATCCAACTGGTGCATTGCATCTTCGATAAGAGTCTGAATATCCATGCTAACTTGTTGTAACTTGGATGAATATAAGGTGAGGTGAGTATTAGACATCATAACATGACTCATCGTTTCCAAAGTTCCACATCCCAAATGGGCCAGGAAAAGATTGTGAAGTGCCAAATGGGGATGGAGGAGATCATTGATGGTGAGGGCATGCCCAGGGTGGTGAAGTATCTCCATATAGGCTCATTCTCTTTGGGGAGCACTGAGGAGTGATTCAGTCATAGGTTCAGCATGCATGGGAGGATAAGGCACACCTGGCAGGAGTGTACTAGCATTCAAGGTATCTGTGGTAGCAGTGATGGCTTCGAGGGTAACAAGAGGTGTAATAGGATGAGTCAGAGTTAAAGCAGGAGTATCGATGAAGGAAGTGATGGAAGTGATGGAAGACATTTTGAATATGAAAGTTCTGAAGGTTGTAGTGTCAATGGTGGTAGAAGCTAAAGAGAAGAGAGAGAATGGCAACTGTATTTATATTCATCTAGGGCGGACTTCACATTTTTCATATCCTGCTCTGGGACCTAGGAATCTTCTTCAGCCGAATATCCTTTCCATCAGATCAAATGGAAGTGGTTAGATGGAGTTCCGTGATGGCATATAATCTTTTCAATTTCATATTCTTCTTCACCTTCTATTAACTCTGGGGGCAGTCTAGGGAAATTCTTGCCATAGATAGTATTCTCATGGTAAGGGGTGAGAAGAGAGGCATGGAATACTGGATGGATCTTCCAGGTACTGGAAAGATGAAGGCAATAAGTGATAGAAGACAGCACCTGAGTAATGGTAAAGGGCCCTTTTCATTTGGGCGCAAACTTTGGGTTGTCTATATTCCATTTCAAATTATGGGCTTCTAACCAAACCTTGTGTCCTTTGATGAATGGTGTAAAAGCTTTCCTGGAATGTGTGGTCATTGTCTGTCTGGCTAGTTCATGGGCTGCTAGAGCTTCTTCTCTTGCTGTGATCAGTTTCTTTTGAATATGTTCTGCTACCGCTGGGGTGTTACTTTGGGGAAGGATTGAAGGAAGAGGAAGAGGTTCATATCCCATCATGAGATAGAATGGAGATTTGCCTGTAACAGAGTGGGGGCAATGATTGTGAGTGAATTCTGCCATAGAAATGTGATCAGCCCATTTGGAAGGATGATTACCACATGTGATATGAAGATATATTTCAATCTCCTGATTTACACATTCAGTCTCTCCATCTGTCTGTGGGTGATATGCTGTTGACAATGCTAAATTGTATCCCAAAAGTCATCCAAGTTCTTTGGCAAAAGTAGAGGTGAATTGTGGGCCTCTATCAGAGATAATCTTATCATATAAGCTGAAGCATTTGTAGACTTTGTGGTAAAACAATGTTGCAATTCCTTCTGTGGTGACAGTTTTCTTTGTGGGGCAGAGAATTACCCCCTTTGTAAGCCCATGGTCAACCACGACCAAGAGAGAATCAAAGCCAGAAGAGAGGGGAAGGTCAGTGATGAGATTGCAGGAAATCTGTTGGAAAGGACAGGTGCAGGAGGAGCAAATTGGGGTGAGAGGGGGAATGGTAGAATGGGTGTTGGATTTGTTGGCCTGGCAAGTCACACATCCGGCTATATATTGGCGAACAAAACTGGCTAGGCCAGGCCACCAAAAGTCAGCAGAAACTAACTGACAGGTTTTAAGAAAGCCCAGGTGTCCAGCCGTGAAGTGATCATGACAACATGAGACAATGTTATGACGATGAGTGGAGGGAATATAGATATGATTACAATAGGTGAGGATATTATTTTTGTATTTCCAGTCAGAGAGGTGTGTGTAGAGGGATAGAGGGGAATCCGATAAGTTGGAGACAGTTCACTGTATCAGAGGACTGGAGGAAGATAGGGAAGTAATGCTGGTTTGTAAAGCTGTGTCAATAAGATTGACAAAAAGAGAGGGTGGACGAAGGGTAATAGAGGAATTATCCAAAGAGTCATCTGGACAGCGATCTGGTCATCGGGAAAGAGCATCTGGACCAGAAAGAAGAGTGCCAGGGTCATGAATCATTTTTAGATCATAATCAGCGAGATCAAGGAGCCAACGAGCTTGTTGATGATTTAAGTTTTGAGGTTGTTTAAAATAGAGGAGATTTTTGTGATCTGTGAAGACTTGAATGGAGAAGGGAGATCCAAGGAGATAATGACGCCAAGCTTTCAAGGCACAAATAACCACAAGCAATTCTCGGTCATAGATATCATAATTATGTTCTGTAGCAGAGAAGGTTTGAGAGAGATAGGAGCAGGGATGCCAGTCACCATTTGAATCAGTTTGAAGGAAAATGCCTCCTGTAGTATATTTTAAAGTGTCAGTGGCAATAGCAAAGGCTGAAGTGGAGTCGGGGAATTGGAGGACGGATTAAGAGAGGAAGACTTTCTTTAATTCTAGAAAGGTGTCATTATAGGATTGTGACCAGTCCCATTGATGATTTTTCTTCATAAGGTCTAGAAGAGGTCGAGTGATGTCAGAATAGTGGAGTATGAATCTTCTGTAGAAATTGGCAAAACCGAGGAAAGACCATATATCTTTGACTTTCATGGAGGTTGGCCAGGAAGCCATTCTGTCCAACTTAATGGGATCCATTGCAAGAGATCCAGATTTGATGATCATGCCTAGATAATCAACTTCAGAGACATTGAAGAGGCATTTCTGTAATTGGAGACAGAGGTTTAATTCTCTCATTCGTTAAAGAACCTGACATGTTGTCTCATCATAATCATCTTGATTCCTGGAGAAGATAAGGATGTCATCCATATATATGACAATTTTTCCTGCTGGAATGAGATCCCTAAACTCCTTATTCATAAATCGCTGGAAAGTGGCAGGGGCATTCTTTGGGCCAAAGGGCATGATGACTGGTTCAAAGAGTTCTCTATGTGTCACACACCATGTGGACTACCTGTGGAGGGCCACCCCTTTTCCCCATGAAGGGGATCATCCTTGGCTCAACACCAACATTTCCACTGCAGCCTATGGAGGGAATCTGGACATGAGGCACCAGTTCTGGAATGGAGAGGTGGGAGGGGCAACCTGGGGAGAGGAACCACTAGGAGACATCATCCTGGGATGGTGAAATGTTCAAGCACCACCCCTTCACCTGGAGGAGACGACACCTGTGCCAGAGTGGCCCACTGATCCTGCATGGATGTGATCACATCTGCACCCTTCTGATATACTGGTATGAACCATACTCCTTATCTTCGAACTTTAGTTTCTTTTCGATCACACCCTTACACTGGTGCAATCATCTCTTCCTCCACCTATGCCTATCTCTTGTAACCCTTAGCCCTATGGACAGCCCCTCACCTTCCTGTGATCGCTTCTTATGGTCATAAGTAGTCCCCCCTTTTTCCTATAAATACAGCTGCCCATGTACAGTAGAACCTTAACTAGATCTACATTTAATCTACATGGTATTTGGTTCAACGGTTGCCCCTTAAGTGAAGGTCACTGATAAGACTTACCCAAACCATCCCAGACTTCTATCAGTCTACTGTCTACTATTGAGTGACAGCTTGAACTTGGTGATATCTTTGTGTCTTGGATCTATACCTGTAGATTGCGTCACACTATGGGTGATGAACACAGCTTTCCATTGATGCCCTTCTTTGATATGAATGTTGTTGTAACCCCAATGAACATCGAATTTGGTGAAAACCTTGGCATCTTTTAGCTTATCCAGGAGATCAGAAATAAGAGATAAAGGATAGGCATCTCAGATAGTATGATTGTTGAGATATTGATAATCTTGAACAGGGCATAGCTTGCCATCTTTCTTTTTGACAAAGAAGAATGGGGTGGCTTGAGGTGATGATGAAGGACGAATTTTGCCTGATTTCAGATTCTCATCTAGAAATTTGTCCTATGCTTTTCATTCTTTGGCAGTCAGTGGGTAAAGCTTTCCAATTTTTGGAACAAAGTCTTCAGTCAGATTAATTTTGTGATCACAGTTGTGGCTTGGGGGTAATGGAGTGTCTTCATCAGCAAAAATATCCTTGAACATATTATACACTTCAGGCAGGACAACCTTCTTTTTCTTGTTGTCAATAGCCAATTGAGTTGATGTAGTGAAAGCTCCACAGGTTAAGGATGGATTTAGAATGAACCTGTTATTGGCTAGGATAGTTTGTGTGAAAGTGTTCATAATGGTTTCAGATGTGCTATATCTTGGCTAAGAGCTATGTTAGCACATAGAACATCATCTTTGGTTCGGTTCCAGTAAGCAAACAGATGTTCATCAACCAGAGCATCTACAGAGACTTGTCTAGGAGCAGGATCTTGATATCTTTGTCGACTATATAATCATTCTTTCTCCTGCTTTGTTTGTTCATGAAGAGCTACAAGATCTGTGGATTGATCTGTTTCTTGTGAAATCTGTAAAGTTCGTAGCTTCCAATCAATTGAGGGGTTGACTTTGGTCAACCAAGGGAGTCTGAGTATTATGTTCTCTTTTCTGCAGTTCATGATATGAAAAAGAGTTTGATGAAGAAGACCATTGATGTTTACAAACAGAGTGGTCATGAATTGGATTGATCCTCCTTTGTTGAGTGAGGCATCAACATTTCGTACGGTGATGGAGGTAGGGAGTCATTGTCGTGGTAATTTATATTTTCAAACAAAGGCCCAGTCTATGCAAGAGATTTGGGCACCAGAATCGATTAAGGCAGAGGTGGCAATGGCTTTGATCATGTCAGAGGCGAGAAGGTGTTGAATTGGGATATGCATTGCTTTGATATTTGTACATGATCGAGGAGTGGGAGGTATGTGCATTGCTTTCGTCCTCCTTTCTAAAAATCCATTGCCACTTTTCCGACCATCTGTTCTTCTACTTCTTCGAGTTTGAACTCCACCACTTTGACATCTTTAGGTGATACTGCAGGTGGTTTCCTTTCAAACTTGACCCTGCAGTCCCTTGACATATGTCCTTTCTTTCAGCATCTATAACATACACCTTCTCTCCTATACCTTTCTCATTCTTCATCAGTTAATTTCTTAGGTACAGTGATGGTGTTAACGTCCATGGCATTGGGATCCTTGATTGTATGAGGAGTATATGTTGGGGTGAATGTGATATTTCCCTTCCTGTGCCTGGAGGCGATTTCTAATGCTCTCTCTTTGACTGTAGCAAAGTGAGAGGCTTTGGAGTACCAGGCTGCAATGGTGGTGGGGACTGTTTCCATGGTATGGATATGATGCATGAGAGAGACTGGAATTCCGGACACGAAGTAATTGATGAGGACATCATCATTGCTAACTCTTGCAATTGCTACTTTGTTTTTGAAGTTAGCAATGTAGTTCTAAAGAGTGGGATTATACCCTCCTGACTTGTTTTCATAGATCCTAGTCTTGGCTAGTCAGGCCAAGGCTTCCCCTTTTGCATCCTTGTTATCAAAAGTATCTTTGAATGCTGTTTCGAAATCTGTTCATGATCCTAGAGAGAAATCCCCTCCTGTGAGCTTCATTTCTCTAAAGGTAGATGCCCAGGTTAGGGCCGTTTTCTTCTTCATATATGATAGAGCATAGGCAATCTTCTTTGTGTCTGTGTTGTACAGATTGATGTTAACTGCTAGGTAGAGTTGAACAGTCCAAAGCCAAGGAAGTGCTTCTAATGGAGTACCATCAAAGTCATCAGGGGTTCCAAGATGGAGTTCAGTGGGCTTTGAAAGGGACATAGTGTTTGGTAAAGAAGAGATGGAGTGTACAAGAGGAGGAAAAAAGATTCTTCCTATCTGTGGTTGAGGAGTTGGGCTTGGCGGAGTAGGGACTCTAGGGATGACAAGGGTTGATGATAATTGTCCAGTAAGTTCTGGGAGGTCAGAGGATTCTGTATTGACTGGAATGTGTTATGATTTCTTTCTTCTACCACTCTTCTGTCTTGTCTTCATTAATCTTCATCATGTACGCAACTCTAGCCTTTCGTTTTCACTTGGATAATCCTATATGGATAAGTCCAATTCACATTCAGGCTGAGTCATACTCTCCCATTCTTGCTTATCCATTCATACTTAGTAATTAGCCTGATTACTCACCGATTATTAGTCAATCATGAGTCATTCCCTTATCTTCTGACTCATTGATTATTCGTTGATGTTCCATCGCATTCTATATGACTCATCTATGGACAGCCTCGTTTCCATTCAAGGCAGTATTCCCACACTGCCTCTCATTCCCCTACACTATATAACTCTGTCCGATCACTGCCATGTACCTTAGTCTAGTTCACCCTTATACAACCACATCTCCTGTGATTGTCCCTTGTCAGACTCCTGAGTGTTCACACTCAGTCTTCCTGATCCAAGTCTTCGTCCTACTTTAAAGTGGACGCTTCCTATCTTGAACCTTTAAGTATTCACTAGATGATACTCCGAACCTTTGACCCAAAGGGCTACACTTGAACCTACCCGGTTCAAGCGTAACAAAAGAACTAGACTCTACGATTGCGATTAGCCTTGCTCTAAATTGCCCACCATTTCATCCCACAGGAATATCCATTGGGACCTTCGCCAAGAACCTGACCCTGAACCTGAAACCCCTGAACCTTCCAAATCCTCAGAAGAAATACCCTCTGACCCAGACGTTTCAATCAATGAACCAGCTGATCTCCCTGAACTCACTGGACAATTATCATCCACTCTTGTCATTCCTAGAGCGCCAACCCCTCCAAGCCCCACTTCACAACCTCAAACAGGACAAGTCTTCTTCCCCCCCCTCATATGCCCTGTATTATCTACACCAAGAGTTATGTCTTCCACGAAACCAACTGAACTTTGTCTTGGAACTCCTGAAGAATACGATGGAACCCCAGCCAAAGCGTTACCTTGGCTAAGAACAGTGCAGCTGTATCTAGCTGTAAACGAAGACCTTTATAACACAGATGTTAAGAAGATTGCTTATGTGCTATCCTATATGAAGAAAGGTACAGCCCTTACGTGGGCTGCAATGTTTAGAGAAACCAAGTTGACCAGAGGTAACTTTACTCTTGGACCCTGGATGACTTTCGAGACATCCTTCAAGGATAGTTTCGACAACAAAGATGCTAAAGGAGAAGCGCTAGCATGGCTAGCAAAAACCAGAATTTACGAAAACCGTTCTGGGGGGTATAACCCAACTCTCCAGAACTATATCGCCAACTTCAAAAACAAAGTCGCCATTTCAGGAGTTAGTAACGACGACATCCTCATCAATTATTTCACTTCAGGAATCCCTGTCTCCTTAATGCGACGAATCCATACTATGGAGACCATGCCACTTACCATTGAAAGTTGGTATACCAAAGCAGCTCACTTCACTGTAGTCGAAGAAAGAGCCCTCAAAATCGCAAATAGGCATAAAAAAGGTAACACCACCTTTACTCCAACGTTCACCCCTAGAACCGCCAAAGACCCCAATGCCATGGACATGGATACCATCACGGTGCCGAAGAAACTGACTGAAGAAGAATGAGAAAGGTGTCAAAAGGAGGGACAATGCTTTAAGTGTTGTCAAAAAGGACACATGATGAGAGACTGTAGGGTCAAATTTGAAAGGAAACCACCTGCAGTACCACCCAAGGATATCAAAGTCGTTGAGTCCGGAGTAGAAGAAGTGGATGAACAAGTTGTAGGAAAGGTGGCAATGGATTTTTAGAAAGGAGGACAAAAGCAGCACATATACCTCCTTTATCTCGACCATGTACCAGCATTAAAGCCATGAAAATTCCCATCCAACTCCTCTCTGCATCAGACATGGTCAAAGTCATTGTCACCTCTGCCCTAGTGGATTCAGGAGCACAAATCTCCTGTATAGATTGGAACTTCGTCAGAAAACACCACCTCCCTCAACATCAACTCCCCTCCCCTATCACTGTATGAAACGCTGATGCCTCCCTAAACAAAGGAGGATCAATAAACTTCACCACAAACCTCTTCGTGAATGTCAATGGATTCCTCTGGCAAACAATCTTTCATATTATAAACTGTGGGTGATACGGAACGCGGGATGTGAAGTCCAAGCCATTCAGAGATCAGCTGATCAAAGGCTCCTAACTGTGGTCCGTACCATAGGCAAACGGCAAGGATGGATAGGCATGCGGCGGCGGCCTCGTGGTACAGGACCAATCGGTAGTTCAGGGTCTGCCTGAATAGAACTCTCTCAAGCAAAGGGAAGCCGTCCACTTTGCAAGGTACAGCATAAACCTTCACGTAAGTTTGCGTAGAATTTAGCTAGAGAGCTAACTATAATACAGGGGCACTTATATATGTAATTGATGGAGATGGGAAAGTATTCCCATTCAGGTTGAGAATCCGAATATGGAATAGGTCCAAGCCCGTAAGGGATTGGAGAATGGAAAGTGTCCTAGTAGAAATAACCTTTAATATATCTTGCACTGCCTATGGATGAAAGAGGAAGGGCAGTGCAAGGAACCTCTCCTAATTGAGAAGGAGGTTCAAACCTTGTCTCTAGAACGAGTACATTAGTTCGGCAGGGAAAGGAAGGGGTAACATGGCCTCCGGACGCTGTGGGGAGAAGGTATGGGTGAGGCAGTGACTTGCCGTAACAGAGGGTGAACACGTGTACTCTAGCCGAGAAAGGTGAAGGCCCGTCGGGGTGAACTCTAAAGGAATAAGGAAAGAGAAGGAAAAGAAAGCAGGAAGAGAGCTTCCTCATAGAAAGGGGAATGGGTGCTCTGCGCGCAAGAGGAACTCCGTGAGTTCTTCGGCATCCCAAGTGAACCACTTGGGGTTCCCTGGAGGGACGTTCTCCTGGTTCTCCGGTAACGGAGGAGAAGCGTTCCATACCTCCAGTGATTCTCCCCAGGCTAGCCCACTGGCGAAGTCGTCATCGAGGTTCATTGGCTGCTCCGTAGGAAAGAAAGAAAAAGACGGCGCGTCCAACTCATCGGGATACGGAGTTGGAGGCCTTACCCATCATTCCGTAACAGTGGGAAGGAAAATGTCATACTCAGACTCCCATGGTTAACAGAAACAAACCCTACAATCGAGTGGAAAAAGAGAACCCTCCAAGTTGCCCAAGAAACCGATCAATCGGCTGAATTCGTAGCCCTTCATAAACAAACAAAACGAGAAAAAGAAGGGCTCTACGCTAAGCAAAGATATCAAGAGCCACCCCCAAAACAAGTCTCTGTAGATGCTCTTGTTGATGAACATCTCTTCGCCTACCTAGATCGAACCGAAGATGATGTCCTCTGTGCACAAATAGCACTAAGTAGAGACATGTCCCATCTAAAACCCCTTCGGTCTTTATCCAGAATGATTCTGGCTAATTGGCAGTTCATCCCTAATCCTTCCTTTACCTGTGCAGCCCTGACCACTTCCACCCAATTGGCTATTGACAACAAGAAAAAGGAAGTGACCTTACCAGAAGCATACTCCACCTACAAAGACATCTTTGCCGATGAAGATACCCCTCTTCCCCCCAGTAGAGATTGCGACCATGAAATCAACCTCACTGAAGGTTTTATCCCAAAGATTGGGAAGCTCTACCCCTTTACCATGGAAGAATGAAAGGCCCAAGACGAATTTCTAGATGAAAATTTGAAGTCTGGGAAGATTCATCCTTCCTCCTCCCCACAAGCAGCTCCCTTCTTCTTTGTCAAGAAAAAGGATGGGAAGTTACGACCTGTCCAAGACTATTGATACCTCAATGACCACACCATCTGAGATGCTTACCCTTTACCCCTCATCTCAGATTTGCTAGATAAGCTCAAAGACGCCAAAATCTTTACTAAATTTGACGTTAGATGAGGTTACAACAATATTCGAATAAAAGAAGGACATCAATGGAAAGCCGCCTTCATTACCCACCGAGGACTTTTTGAACCTGTCGTAATGCCCTTCGGCCCAAAAAACGCTCCCGCCATCTTCCAATGATTTATGAACAAAGAATTCAGAGATCTTATTGCCGCTGGAAAGATCGTCATCTACATGGATGACATCCTCATCTTTTCTCGCAACCAACAGGATCATGATGAAACGACGTGCCAAGTTCTCCAACAGATGAGAGAACTAAACCTTCGTCTGCGACTACAGAAATGCCTTTTCAATGTCTCAGAAGTCGACTATTTGGGAATGATTGTCAAACAAGGATCTCTTGCTATGGACCCTGTCAAGCTAGAAGGAATTGTGTCCTGGCCAGTACCTGCCAGAGTTAAAGACGTCCAATCCTTTTTAGGTTTTGCAAACTTTTATAGACAATTTGTTCCCCACTACTCAGAAATAGCTCGCCCTCTTCTAGACCTTACAAAAAAGGACCAACAGTGGGACTGGTCCCTTGCATGTAACAATGCATTTACAGATCTCAAAAGGCTCTTTTTATCACAACCAGTTCTCCAATTCCCCAATTCCTCCACTCCATTTGCCATCACCACGGATGCCTCCAAGTATGCCACTGGGGGTATTCTCCTCCAAACAGATTCCAATGGCAACTGGCACCCCTGTTCATACCTCTCTCAAACCTTCTCACCTACAGAACGTAATTATGATATCTACGATTGAGAACTTCTGGCAGTCATCCGTGCACTCAAAGCATGGCATCACTATCTACTCGGTTCTCCCTCTCCTGTCCAAGTTTTCACTGACCACAAGAATCTCCTGTATTTTAAACAACCTCAGAAACTTAACTGCCAACAAGCTTGTTGGCTTCTTGATCTCGCCGATTATGACCTCAAAATGATTCATGTCCCTGGTTCCCTCCTTTCCAGTCCTGACGCATTGTCTCGTCATCTGGATCGATGATACGGAACGCAGTACGTGAAGTCCGAGGCGCTTGGCGATTAGATGATTGACATAGCCTAAGCGAGGGCAGCGACGGATGAAACCTGCGAGAATGTTGGCTCTGGCCCAGGTCCCGAGAGTGTAGACGAGGTATCGGTGATTGAGGCAATGCCTCAGAAGAACTCTCTCGATGAATGAAGAACCTTCTTTACTCAAAGGTGCAGCTGACTCCACGTTGGATTGTGTAGAATCTAACTAGGGAAACTATAGAGTTACATGGGCGCTATTTATACGTAAAGGGGATAGAATGGGAACCCATTCCCTTCTGGGGTTTCAGAATACTGCCTGCCTAAAGAGTGGCAGGGAATGGAAGAGCATCCGTATCGAGATAAGAAGGGAAAAGAAATAATACCGTAATTGATGGCATGCACTGCCTATGGAAAAGGGGAAGGGCAGTGCATGGGAATCCTCTCACAGGTGTGGGAGAATACCTAAAGGATCAGAAAAGGATATACGAGATCTATTGGGGAAAATGGAAGGTAATACCTAAACTGGGCGGATGCTGTGTGGAGCGGGAAGGGTAGTTAGGTAACTGACGATAACTGTGGAATAGATCGAGTATTATCCGAAAAGATCAGTGAAAATAAATAAAAGAAATTCATTCAGAATTAAACGGGAAAGTGTTCTCCCGTCTCCTTACGTACTCGTACAACTCCTGGGCGTCCCAGGTAAACCAATCCTCGTTCCCGGGGGGAACGTTCTCTTGGTTGTCTGGCAGCGGGGGTGAGGCTGACCAGACATCCATCGAATCTCCCCAAGCTAGAGAGCTGGTGAAGTCGTCCTGCATGTCCACGAAATGTCCTGACAAAAAAGAAAAAGACGGCGCGTCCAACGCCTCTGGATATGGAGTAGGGGGTCTCCTCCATTGTTCCATAACACCACCTTTCCAAGGTACAGCATAAATCTTCACATAAGATCACATAGAATTTAGCTAGAGAGCTAACTATAATACAGGGGCGCTTATATATGTAACGGATGGAGATGGGAAGGTATTCCCATTCGGAATAGAAGTCTGAATGAGGAATACATCCAACCCCGTTCGGGATTGGAGAATGGAAAGTGTCCTTAAGAAAGATAACCTTTAATATATCATGCACTGCCTATGGATAGAAAGGGAAGGGCAGTGCGTGGAACCTCTCCTAATTGAAGAGAGAGTTCAAACCTAATCTCTAAAGCAGATATATAAGTTCGGCAGAATAAGAAAGGGTAATACTGCCTCTGGCTGCTGTGTGGAGAAGGTGTGGGTGAGGCAGTAACTTGCCGTAACTGAGAGTGAACTGATCTATCCTAGTCAAGAAAGGTAAGTCTGTTGAAGATGGCAAGAAGAAAGGGAATAAGTGAAAAGAGGAAACTTTGAGGAAAGGAAAGGGGTGGTCCACTTGGAGTAGGAACTCCGCTAGCTCCTCGGCATCCCATCTGAACCACTCCAGATTCTCTGGGGGAACGTTCTCTTGATTCTCTGGCAAAGGCAGAGATGCATTCCAAATGTCGAGGGATTCCCCCCAAGTGAGTCCGCTTGAGATGTCGTCATCTATGTCCATTGTTTGCTCTAGTGAAAAGGAAGAAAAAGACAGCATGTCCAACTCCTCTGGGTATAGAGTCAGAGGCCTCACCCATCATTCTGTAACACTTACACTGGTGTGATCTCTTCTTCTCCCACCTATACTTATCTATGTACACCCTTTGCCCTATGGACAGCCCCCACCTTTTACCTGCGATCTCTCTTTATGGTCACAGTAGTTTCCCTCTTCACTATAAATAGCACTGCCTTTGTATAGTAAACCCCTTAACTAGATCTATGTTTAATCTATGTGATATTTGGTTCAACTGCCATTCCTAAGTGAGGAATGCAGCAAGACTTACCATAACCATCCCGGACTTCTGCCAGTCTCCTGTCTACTGTTGAGTGACAGCTCGAACTTGGCAAAATCTTTGTGTCTTAGGATCTATACCCTTAGATCATGTCACAGTAGTGACTGGTATCATCACTTAGATTTCTTTTTTATAGTTTAGTCTTTTGCTTGTTTCATATGCTGTTCCAGAGTTCCTTGGCTCCATGATATGACCCTTACATTTTGCACAGACCTGACTCTGCCTTCAATATTCAGTTTCCCTTTGTTCTGGACATCTCTCCATATATACATACCACTCCATATATAAGTACAAACACCTCCTGTATATTTCCTTAGTTCATATATCAAATTTGTCCACCCTCCTGTTCGCTCATCTGAGCACCTCTGTTCTCATCTCCAATCTCCAATTCCTGAGGATAGGCTTGTCAAGGGCGCGACACATAAGTCTTGCGCTGAAGTCCTCACCCCTCTGATTACATTAAGTATCTCCATTACAATCTCCATTTGGACTTTGATCCATCTCTGTCCTAACCCCCCTTCAATTACCTTTTAGCTCTGGAAATCCTTGGAGTACAATCCTGAGGACTCGGACTTGACAACCGAGCTTCTTGAATGGATAGGAGGTTTTAAGGTTTTTGTTAGATAACCAGACTTTGTCTCCTTTCTTCCAAGGTTTGAACTTTTGAAACATGTGGGAAAATTGTTGGGTGTTGGTGATTGCAGCTTGTGCTTTATCCCTAGCTTTTTCCAGTAGTCAGAGGGGGTTTTCCAGGGTGAGGTTAAAGGTTTTTCTAATTGGTGGGTAAGCTCTCAGTATCACGCACCAGGTGGATTACCCACAAAGGGCCACCCCTTTTCCTCATGAAGGGGATTGTCCATGGCTCAACGCCAATATTGCCACTGCCGCATATGGAGGAAATCGGACATGAGGCACCAGTTCTGGAATGGAGAGGCAGAAGGAGCTACATGGGGTGAGGAACCCTTGGGTGATGATGTCCCTGGATGGTGGAACGTCCAAGCTCCACCCGTCCACCTAGAGGAGACCACACTCACGCCAGAGTGGCCCACCGATCCCACATGGATGTGATTGCATCCATGCCCATCCATAGTATTGGTATGAACCTTATTCTTTATCAATGGACTCTAGTTTCTTTTCAATCGCACCCTTACACTGATGTGATCATCCCTTCCCCCACCTACACCTATCTCTTTGTAACCCTTAGCCCTACAGACAGCCCCCCCCCCTTCCTATAATCACTTCTTATGGTCATAGTAGTTCCCCCTCTTCCCTATAAATAGTGCTGCCCATGTACAGTAATTCCTTAACTAGATCTACATTTAATCTACGTGGTATTTGGTTCAACTGCCATCCCTAAGTGAGGGCCACAGCAAGACTTTTAAAAATATCCTGGACTTCTATCAGTCTACTGTCTACTGTTGAGTGACAGCTCAAACTTGGCAAGAATCTTTGTGTCTTGGATCTATACCCATAGATCACATCACAAAAGATCTAGTTGAATCTTGTTCACTTCTTGTTCTACCAGGAAGAGTCTAGTGGACCTCAATCCCCACTAGGGAAGATCCATCAATATTTTCTTGGCCACTAATTCCCCATCGGAGGGAGAAGAATCCCACAACATTGACAATTCCTACTGAAACATCTCCATCCCCGATTTGTCTCAAAGACTTCAAGTCAGAGGAAGCTCTCTTACTCCTAGCCATTATCACAACCCCTGACCCCATTCAACCTGAACCTATTGTCGCCCTTCTAAGAGCCTACCTGCACCTCCGGCCCTTAACACTGAAGCTGCTACAGCCAACAGGACTCCAACTCCTGTCCCACCTAATACAGCTATGTTGCAACCAGTAGAAGAACGTCTCGACCTGGACATCAACCCACCCCCACCAACCAGAAGAGAAAGGGCAAAGATGTCCAAGAAGAGAGTGGGCTTACCAACCGACTTCTCTGAAGAGGGAGAAGATGCCACATGGTGGATCATGACCATGAGCAACTACTTCTTCATGAACGATGATATCTACACCTATGACCAGGACAGAATCAACACTGCCCTAAATAAGATGAGCAAAGGAAGAGGAAAGATGTTCTTGGAAGCATACTACAATCAGCAAGAAACCAGAATGGTTCCAGATACAGAAAGCTGGAAAAGCTTTAAAGACAGATTCCTAGAGGTGTTTTCATCCAAGGAGGACCACTTGGACCATAGGAGGAAGTTAGCTGCTCTCAAACAGAAGGATAAAGACTCCTTCCCTATGATGAAAAGATTGCAGGAATACATGCAGGACTTTCAGCTTTATGCTGGAAAAGCTAAGATGATGGATGACACTGCCCTGATGGAATGGTTTGTCAGAGGCCTCAATCTGTTGATCGCAGAAAAAGTCATAGCCATAAAAGAGCTGGAAATCCTTAAAGATTGGATTGAATCCAGTCACAGACAAATGAGGCAGATTGAAAGAGTTCGAGACCTGAAAGGGAATTGATACAAAGCAGAAGTGCGTGACTCTAATGCCATGGATGTTGACGTCATCAAATTATCCCCATTCAATGGCGCTAAACACATAAAGGAAAATCGCTGCTTCATCTGTCACAAAGTGAGGTGCTCTACCAGGAACCATCTGCAACCAGGAACATCTTCCCACACTAAGTTCCAAAAGAAGGAACAGACTAAAGAAGTCTCCACTACCCTCATGCCATCAGCAATTGCCGATTACATTAAGGTTCTCAGGGACAAAGATGTGAAATAAGAAGACATCATCAAGATCCTTAAAGAAGTATATTGTTATTGTTACAATTTGTCCCTGGGGCATAACTGAGTACACATGAACTACTCTTTTTCCTCTGATTTCCTTTACTCTTGACTTACCTATTGATTCCTAGATGAGTCTCTTATCTTCCATGCAGATATGCTCTGTTTCTCTTGACTCATCTAGCCTTTGTCATTCGCGCTTACTTGATTCTCTTTTGTCATAGACATTCCCCTTGATCCGATTACTCATTGCATATGTGTCATGGATGAGTCATTCTTATCTCTTATCTTGGTTCAACTCTTGACCCTTCTGACTCATCCATTCCATTATTATCTTGGCTTATCTGTTCTTCCTGACTTAGCCCCTGATCTTAGATCACCTTCCATTCTTCTGGCTAAGTCAGCACTTCTTTAATGTTCCATTACATTCTTGGACATTCTGATGATTTGTCACCATGACTCATCATCAGCCCCCTTTACCCAGTTACCTTTCCTGTATGACACAGCCGCCTTCCCCTTGATCACTATATATAGTGGCCCCCTCTGTACTATAATTCCCCATCTTAGACCTCCCTTCATAATTCCCTGTCACCTTCCACCCATGATCTCTTGATACTCCTGTAATCTCTCCCACTCTTATGAATCTATACCTTTCACCTCTGACATCTGTCTGTTTCAAGACATCTGCCTGTCACTTCTCTGAAAGCTCCTGATCTTCAGTGATCTCTCTGACTACTGTCATGTTGAAGCTCTCTCTATTCTGAATATCGGTGATGTTCCTCTGTTACCTCCTGTCATGCACCAGGTGGATTACCCAAGGAGAGCCACCCCTTTTCCTCATGAAGGGGATCGCCCCTGGCTCAACACCAACATTTCAACCGCAGCCTACAGGGGGAACTTAGACATGCGGCACCAGTTCTGGAACGGAGAAGCAGAGAGAGCTACCTGGGGAGAGGAACCCCTAGGAGATGTCGTCCCCAGATGGTGGAACGTCCAAGCACCACCCATCCATCTAGAGGAGACTGCACCCCCGCCGGAGTGGCCCACAGATGAGGCTTGGATGTGATCGCATCCGCGCCTTACCCCTATCTCAGTATGAACCTTGTTTTTTATCAATAAACTATAGTTTCTTTTGGATCGCACCCTTACACTGGTGTGATCACTTCTTCCTCCATCCATGCTTATCTCCTGTACCCCTTTGCCCTATGGACAGCCCCTTCCCCTTCCTGTGATCTCTATTTATGGTCATAGTAGTTCTCCCTCCCCCTATAAATAGTGCTGCCCATATACAGTAATTCCTTAACTAGATCTACATTTAATCTACGTGGTATTTGGTTCAACTGCCATTCCTAAGTGAGGAACGCAGCAAGACTTACCCAAACCATCCTGGACTTCTATTAGTCTCCTGTCCACTACTGAAGTGACAGCTATGAACTTGGCCATATCTTTGTGTCTTGGATCTATACCCGTAGATCATGTCACACCTCCTCTCGTCACATCACCATCTCCCCCTCGATTACTGATGGTCCTCCTGTCCCTGATCTCCTGTCGTATGGCCATCCCCTTGCATGTACCTGGCAGCATCCTCTGCCCTCCCTGCCTAAGGCAATATCCATCACTCTCCCTGATCCCTGGTGATGTCCTCCTTCTCCGTCCATCACCATCCTTCTTGCCTACCCCTAGAACTTACCTTTACCC
>JBBPJU010000538.1:0-21270 GCA_038088875.1 Austroboletus festivus
CGGGTGCCGAGATCGTAGAGGACGTAGCGGACGTTGAGACAATGTCTCAGTAGAACTCTCTCGATGAGCGAAGAACCTTCCGCGCTCAAAGGTACAGCAGACTCCACGTTGGATTGCGTAGAATCTAACTAGGGAACATAGCTAAACTACAAGGGCGCTTATATAGGGTTTCGGGAGTATTATGTAACACTCCCTCTTCTGTAAGGATAGAGCCTGCCATAAATAGAGGCAGTGAAAGGGGTAAGCATCTGAGGTGATCACATCTAGATGGGTCCGTCTCCATCAAGATGGGATCTTGTCGTAAGTACCGTAAGTAACGGCATGCACTGCCTATGGATAAATGGGAAAGAAGGGCAGTGCATGGGAATACTCCCACGGACGTGGGAAGAACTCCTAAAGGATCAAAAAGGGGATATGAGATCTATCGGGATAGAGGAACGTAATACCTAATCCGGCGGATGCAGTGTGGAGCAGGTATGGATGGAGAAGGTAACTGACAAGGCTTTGGAATAGATCGAATATCCCAATAAAGATCAGCGAAAATAAATAAAAGGTTAATCGAACCAAAAGGGAAACATATTCTCGCGGCGGCGCACATAGTCGTGCAACTCCTGGGCATCCCAGGTGAACCACTCCTCGTTCCCCGGGGGAACGTTCTCCTGATTGTCCGGCAATGGAGGCGACGCGCTCCAGTGATCTAGGGAATCTCCCCAAGCTAAGGAGCTTGAGAAGTCTGCTCTAAGGTCCACGAAATGTCCTGAAGAAAAAGAAAAAGACGGAGCATCGAGCTCCTCCGGGTACGGCGTAGGCGGTCTCCGCCATCGTTCTGTAACACCTACTCAAACAGAAACTGATCCCATTGCCTCTCGAGATACTCCATGATTTCCTCTAAGTCTCAGGTAAACCATTCCTCATTTCCCAGGAGAACATTCTCCTGATTATCTGGAAGTGGAGGAGAAGCATTCCAGATGTCAAGAGACTCCCCAGGTGATAGGACTGGTGAGGTCTTTGTCTACATCCATTACTGTATTGGCAGGAAAAAATGATAAACTGGGGATGTCGAAGGGTTCTGGGTATGGCATAGGTGTGTCAGAACTGTACCTCTCTACCTCATACCCTAGGCCCGACAGGGCCTCTAGAGCTCATTTGGGGGTTCTGGGTCTTCTCTGATCTGGGAGGTCAGGAACTCAGAACAACTCCTGTGACGTCCGGAGGTATCTTGACAACTCCGGAGGAGGAGCACAGGGAGTTGAGGGGAAGGACAAGGGAGTGATCAGGGAGTGGACCGGAGGTCCAAGGGACGGAGATGAGGTGGCCTATGAAGCAGGGGGGGTGTGGAATCAGCGCAGGACTTATGTGTCGCGCCCTTGCAGGTTCACGTTCCACATATTTAGGATCGGGGGTAAGGAGGACATGGGGCTGGAGGTAGGTCATATGACCAGGGGTAATGACAAAGTCCGATTCAACTCCAGGGAGTGCCCAAAGGCAACTCCCACAGGAGAGCGAACAAGGTCTGGAGATTAGGGAGATGGATGACCAGAGGAGTAGGAAGTTGAATGTGCTCAGAGTGTAAGGAGAGGGGTTGTGTTTCTAGTTGATATTCGTACTACAGATCATACAGGAGATATCCGAACTTATATACGAGACAGACAAGTATGTATAGGGAAAAGTCCGGAGATGGGGAGAGGAGAAGCCGGAGGCAGTGATATGGCTATATAGGAGTTAAGGAACATATCCTGGAGTCAGAGGACTTCTGAGGATAAGCGAGGTACTAATATATAAAGGGAACAAGGAGAGAGCATAGGAAATGCTACCGGGTGCTCACTATAGCCAGAGCTGTGCTACACATGGACTGTGGGAATTCTGAAGGTTCTGGGAAGGACTGGGATCAGAGTACATCTGGTTAGGGTTCCAATCAGAGTTGGACTGGATTGGACATTGGAACATCAGAGTATGACTGGAGATGGTTGGGGATGATGGACAGGGGTTGGGATGAGGGCAGGGGCCAGGAGGCAAGTCAGGGAGACGGATGGGAGTCAGGAGACATGGATATGACAAGGTGGCCATCTCTATCATTCTGTAACACATGCAGCCTTTGCATTATATCATGGATGCTTTTTCTTCTAATCTATCTCCTTTCAAATAGAGTTTAATTCCCCACTTTCAAGGAGGAAATTCCCATCACTAGTGTTATAATTTATCCTTGGAGCATAGCTAAGTAGCATCTGGACTGCTCTTTTTCCTTGATATCTTTCACTTTGACTTACTTATACCGTTTCCTAGATGAGTCTACATACATTCTATGTAGATATGCTCCATTTCTCTGACTCATCTAGTCCTTGTTGTCTCTGCTTACTTGATTCCTCTTTGTCACAGACAATCCCTTTAATTCGATTACTCAGTATATATTTGTCATGGATGAGTCATTCCTTATCTCTTATCTTAGTTCAACCCTTGACCCTTCTGACTCATCCATTCCATTGTTGTCTTGCTTTATCTGTTCTTCCTGACTTAGCCCCTGATCTCAGATCACTTTCCACTTTCCTGGCTAAGTCATCATTTCTTTGATATTCCATCATATTCCTGAACATTCTGATGATTCGTCATTCTGACTCATCATCAGCACCCTCTACCCTGTTCCCTTTCTTGTACTACACAGCCGCTTCCCCTGACCCCTATATATAGTGGCTCCCTTGTACCATAGATCTCCATCTTAGACCTCCCTTAATTCCTCCCTTCATGATTCCCTATCATCCCTTACCTATGATCTCTTGATTCCCCAGTACTCTCCTCCTATTAAGAATCCATCATTTACTTTGCACTCCTCGTCATCTGTCTGACATTCAACTGTCATTTCAACTGGAACCTTTGATCCTCCAGCAATCTCCCTCAATCATCACCCCATCGCTGAAGTTCTCCTATATCTTGATCATTGGTGATGTTCCTCTGTTATCCCTCTATTCGTCTCATCACCAATCTCCCTACCTACTAATGACTCTCCTTTATACTGACTCCTGATCATTTAGTCATCCTTCCACCAGTATGCTGATAGTACTCTCCATCCCACCTGTTCTATGGCGATATCTATCACTGTCCCTCGATTCTTGGCAATGCCCTCCTTATCACTCGTCCATCACCACTTCTCTCCCCTACCTCCACCCTTGGAACTTACCTTTGCCCTTCCCATCTCTTTGTGCCTTCACTCTCTGAATGGGAATATAAGGGCTACACTTGGACCTATCTGGCACAAGCATAACAACTAGCTACTTTAGTATATAAGCACCCATGTACTTATGGAGATGTTCTCCAGTTAGATTCTATGCAATCTTATGTGGAGTCAGCTGTACCTTGAAGTGGTGGACAGTTTACCACTTCTTGAGAGAGTTCTAGTGCAACAGACTCTAGCCCTGTGCCTCATCCTTGTTCATGAATTCCACTCTGCATAAAAAGCCATCATTTCCATCTACATTCAGTATGGACCTCAGCTCAGCAAGCTTGATCAGCTCATTGCTCACCATATTGGACTTCACATCCTGCATTCCATATCAACTTCTTTTCAGCCTGTAAATCTCCAGTATGCTTATTTTTATGCTTATGCTCTTACTCTTTGAGGATATTCAGCCTCTTTTTGTCATATCCATGTCTCCTGACTCCCATCCGTCTCCCTGACTTGCCTCCTGGCCCCTGCCCTCATCCCAACCCCTGTCCATCATCCCCAACCATCTCCGGTCATACTCTGATGTTCCAATGTCCAATCCAATCCAACTCCGATTGGAACCCTAACCAGATATACTCTGATCCCAGTCCTTCCCAGAACCTTCAGAATTCCCACAGTCCATGTGTAGCACAGCTCTGGCTATAGTGAGCACCCGGTAGCATTTCCTATGCTCTCTCCTTGTTCCCTTTATATATTAGTACCTCGCTTATCCTCGGAAGTCCTCTGACTCCAGGATATGTTCCTTAACTCCTACATAGCCATATCACTGCCTCCGGCTTCTCCTCTCCCCATCTCCGGACTTTTCCCCATACATACTTGTCTGTCTCATATATAAGTTCGGATATCTCCTGTATGATCTGTAGTACGAATATCAACTAGAAATACGACCCCTCACCTTACACTCTGAGCACGTTTGACTTCCTACTCCTCTGGTCATCCATCTCCTTAATCTCCGGACCTCGTTCGCTCTCCTGTGGGAGTTGCCTTCGGGCACTCCCCGGAGTTGAATCGGACTTCGTCATTACCCCTGGTCACATGACCTACCTCTGGCCCCGTGTCCTCCTTACCCCCGATCCTAAATATGTGGAACGTGAACCTGCAAGGGCGCGACACATAAGTCCTGCGCCGATTCCACACCCCCCCTGCTTCATAGGCCACCTCATCTCCGTCCCTCAGACCTCCGGTCCACTCCCTGATCACTCCCTTGTCCTTCCCCTCAACTCCCTGTGCTTCTCCTCCGGAGTTGTCAAGATACCTCCGGACATCACAGGAGTTGTCCTGAGTTCCCGACCTCCCAGACCGGAGAAGACCCAGAACTCCTGAACAAGCTCTAGAGGCCCCATCGGGCCTAGGGTATGAGGTAGAGAGGTACGGTTCTGACAGTGTGTTCCAACAATGAACATATTAAAAAGGAGATAGGCGGGTGTCGATTCATGTCGCAAAATCCTGTAGAGCAGTGCAGGTGCATGGCAGCCTATGCAGAACTCCCAGCTGATAATACCATATGCAGAAAGGGGAGTGATTGCATGGCACAGGATCTCTTGATCAGATGGCCACTCAGGTAACCAGAGCCTCTGTTCATCCAGATTTGCTTTTGGAGTGACCCTGCGATGCGCAACACTCTGTACAAGGTAGAAAAGAGGAAAACGAATAACTAACCTTTGGCTTTCACCTAGAGCAGCATAGGGCTAAGGGCACAAAGAGTGTACACCCCTAGGCAGATTGGTTGATAGTCGAGAAACATGTATCAGTGAGCACAAAGAGTGTGTGCTCACTAGTGAAGATGGTGGTGAAAGAGAAAGGTGGGCACATTTGGAATAATGTTATGCACAAACTGAGATGATGCACTAAGAGTGAGCACACCATAAGGGGATGACAAGTAAATATTCCAAATGTAAAAAACAAGTATACTATGAGACAAATCTTATATAGTGAGTTGACAAGCATGACTATGTGACAGTTATGCATCGCAAGAGGGAATACCCTCTACCTTGTATCATATGATTCGAATGATGTAGAACGTCACAGAATGTCTGTAAAAATAATGAATGACTACGCCTTTGTAATGCGGGTGCTGCTAACTGTATTGTATAATGAGAATAAAAGGTGAAATCAAGGTGAGTCATATGTCAAGCGTGAATAGGGGAAGTCTGAATTGAGAAAGCTTGACAAAATGATTGTTCTCGAGCTATTGCTCAGGCATCCAGAAGTGGAACACTGTCATCTTGATAGCAGCCCCGACACCCTATGGTATGATACTGGTGTTTTATGTTATTGAGAGACTATCTGATACTGAACAATACCATCTGACACTTAATGGTACTATCTGACATGTTCTGCTAGTTGTGAGATGGTGTCTTTCAATTTACCATCCTATGACAACTGTTAGGGATTTTCATATTTCTGACCTCTTATCTTATCTTATCCAATGATAACACCATAAGATCCCTTGATCTTATCTTAATCATAACATCACAAAGAGATCTTCATTGATCTACTTTGACATTTCCTTTTATATCAGTTCCTTTTCTAATTCCCTTCTTAATTATATCTTATCAAGACTCCTTATCACTAATGTTTACTTCCTTCCATCAGATTCCTTTACCTATTTCCACATCTTGTCATATCACACCATTATAGTGCATTCTTGTCTCATTGGACACTATTTCCTTTCTCAGCCTGATCTAGGCTTTTTCCATAGTTTATCATTCTTATCATTCTTCTTTTATCATTTTCCTGCAGTCTATCATTCTTGTTGATCATTGATGCATAGCCTATTATATCATAGCTAGTCTAGACACCCCTTTTAGTACCTTTTAGTTGATTCTCATATGATTCTCTTATTTACAGGCATAGGGCTTATTTGTAGGTCCTAGGGCTTATTAGTAGTATATATAGGTAGTACATCACATGTATTTACCTTAGTCTTGATATTCCATTCCTATCCTTGTTCATTCAAGTGATTCTCTGAGTGGTAATGTCTTGCTCACCCTGTATTTGTTGAGCTTTGGCCTTCATTGCAGTTCGATCCTAACAATAACTCATGACACAATATGCTTGCCTATAACATGATACACCCATTCATGGTACAATACACCTACCTGTGACACATGACAAACAACTGGATTCACCTCCTATTCCTACATCTTCAAGCAGCTACATTCAGACTTGGGGTGGAAATGAATAGTAACATCAATGGTCAAGCACAGTGGAGGCACAAGAGACTAGAGAAAATATGAGTACAAGAGCAAAAGAATGACAGAACTGGAGCTGCAGTGCCAGCTTTGGGCCCCAGAGCAGGGAGAATCCTTTGAAAGCATGGGTTGGTGAGAAGACAGAGTGGAAAACATAATAAGAAGCCTGAGAAATTTAGTGGTGCTCTATGTCAGAGGAACTTGAGATAATGATTGTGCACACCAAGTTGGCCACTAGGCCTTTTTATGAGAACTTTTGCAGTGCTGGCTAGTGGATGCATCTTGGTCATTCATCTCTACCTGAACTGCCTTCTGCTTGCCTTTCTTCTTTGCAGAGATTCTCAGAGTTGTTGTATCTTTGTTAATGCTGTGTGCAGAGGGTCTTTGCCACATCATCTTCTCACTACTGGGCTGCAACTTGGGTGGGTAGATCCTTCCATTGTTCCCTATCTGTTGGACTTGGAGTCCATTACCATATATGTTGTCCTCTTTCTCTGACAACTTACTGAGTTCATCCTGTTGGGCTGAAGATTTGGAACCTGGCTTCTCCTGTGGCAGAGTAGAGCTATGGAGTGAGGTTGGTGGTGGAGTCAGTCTCCAACATGGTAGGGTTGATTTCCAATGTGGTAGAGTTGGCTCCCAATATGGTGACAAAGTTGGTTCACAACCTGGTGATGGGACTTGTTCACCATGGGCAGATGAGGGGCCTGGGATTGTATTATTAAGGGATGAGTTCACAGCCTCACCAAATTCAACATCTGGGTTGTCAGTTCTGTTATTCAATGCACATGCTACTGTCTGAGCATGCCTCTTTGCAAGGAACACCAATACTGGCTGTGGGTCTGAACCTATATTACCATCTGGCTCAGATTCATTCCTATGGCCATGCTTCTGTTGAAAAATGGCACTAGTATATGAAAGAGTGTGACAAGTAGATAGAATTAGTGAACTGTAATTTGAATATACTCACAGATTGTAGTGCTTTAATAAGCTATCCTTCCACTCTTTATCTGAAAAGTCAGTGATCTCATTAATAATAGTGTAGTAAAGCATGCAGTAACTGTATCCACTGTGGTCCTTCTCAGTCCATTGGGTTTTTGAACTGATTGCATAGTGTGCCTACATTCCATGTTAAGAGTGCATGTAACCAACTGAAAGCATCATATATATCAGAACACAGGTGTAAGCAATATGAGCTGCTTTTATCTTGTCTATTTTATGAAGGTCTGCATTGCAAGATCAAGTTCCTTGTGCTTCTTCTCCATGGCCAGTCAATGGGCCAGTGTAAATGTGGCATGTGATCTGATCCCACATAGTTATGGCATGATGATGTAGCATGTTCAAGTAAAGGTAAATTCAGGCCCAACAAGATGCACCTATTCTAGATAGTAATTCCTGAACAAACTGGCAGATATGTCATCCTCATCGAAATTCTCTCCATTGTTCTCCCAAAAGAATGTAAGGAAGACCAAGGGATCCAGGGTGATCTTACCACTCACCAATTTGAGTATTGTCCTGGGGAAATCAAATTTTAAATAATACATGTGGCCCTCTTTAGATTGCAGCCAGCATCACCTTTCTTGGTCCTTCAGGAACTGGGCAAGCACTATGATAGGGCACAGCATTCAAGCAAGCACTGGATGCCCAAATTCCAGGAATGATTTTGACATTGAACCATAGATTGCTGGTGAGACTGCAGTGGATGGATCTCTGGCAATGTAGGAACCAATATGGGATTTTAGGTGTGCTGTATCATCAGCATGTGCCCCCTTGATCATCTTGTTTATCTAGCACAGCTATTTAGTATAATGCACATATATATTGGATTTCTTATGTCCATAATAATGTTGTCAAGGACCCTTTTCTTTGTAGGGTCATCAATGAGGGTTTTAAATGCTGGTGCAAAATGGGTGAGGATCTGATATGATCGCTTGTACCAATCAATCATATTCTGTGGTCTAGATGGAGTATATGCAGTGTTTGAGTGAACATGACAACTAAATTTGCAAGTAGAACTTACTTTCTTGCGAGAAATGCATGCTGTTTAATCTTGTCCTCCTCTCTCTCTTGAATGTGAGTGCCAGCATTGGCAGCCTCATCCTGCTGGATATATAGCATTACCTTGATCATGATATTTGCATCACAGAACATGTCGTTACAGTGTGCAATAGCTCATATGCCAGCCCAATATGGCTTGTAGCACTCATCTTTACCATTTGAACCTGAGTCTGAACTCAAGTCTGAGTCTGAGTCTGAGTGGCTGTCAGATCTTGCTGCCAGTCTGGAGTTTTCAGATTCATGACCTGAAGTGCACCTCCTAGTTCTTCAGTATGTTAGACTCTAATATCACAAATTAACAGAATGTTACTTTTTATGCTTTGGGTGCATCTTTTTATTTTTGAATGATTTCCATCAGCTCTTCTTGCATGATATATGTGTTTGTCTGGAAGGTGCAGACTTATGCTTTGGCTTTTTGTGGGAAATCTTGATGTCAAATTCAGATTCAACAACTCTGTGAGTGTGTTTACAAGGATATGAAGCTAAATCAGTGCTGTCATTGGATGATTGCATAGTAATAGTCAATAAGGTAATCTTTAGATAAGATATGGGGATTGAGGGGATTACTACAATGTGGTTGGACCATTACATGTCCAGAGTGTGGGAGTTACTATCCAAAGTGGATAAGCACTGCCACAACACCAGAGTCTGATTCAAGCTGTGCTGATAAGTCTTGCTGTCATCATCCATCTAGCTACTGCACAGGTTGTTATGGTTTACTATGACATTGCTGTCTAGCAGCCTTGCAGCAAGGATTCTGACTATCTAGGACAGTACTCCTTATCCTACTTGGACAACAGGACTTCACAGACATGGGACATTGTCCCTCTGGTACATTTTGTTCTTTTCTTCTTCCCTCTGGTACCAGGGGATTATCCATGGACTTATCTTTTACCTCACCATAGGCTTACCCTAGAATCACCTCATCCTACTTCACCACCTCATGGCAGAGGCTTTGCTTTCATTTTCACTTCATTTACCTTAACTTTGGGATGCATAGCCTCTCTACCTCATGGCAGAGGCCCTGCTTTCATTTCTGCTTCATTTACCCTAGCTTTGAGATGCATAGCCTCTCCACCTCATGGCAGAGGCCCTGCTTTTATTTTCACTTCATTTATCTTAACTTTGGAATGCATAGCCTCTCCACCTCATAGCAGAGGCCCTGCTTTCATTTCTGCTTCATTTACCCTAGCTGAGGCGCATAGCCTCTCCACCTCATGGTGGAGGCCCTGCTTTCATTTCTGCTTTATTTACCCTAGCTTTGGGGTGCATAGCCTCTCCACTTTATGGTGGTGGCCCTGCTTTCATTTTTACTTCTCCACTTTCCTTTAGGCAATCACTGCCACTCTTAGTAGTATAAATACTGGACTTTTCCTGTATCCTATTCCCTAGCTTGATCTCCACAATCATGTATAATCTAGTCTCCTCTAGGGTAGGAAGCCTTAGCAGTATTCCTCTTCCCCTATCACTACTCTGCAAGTAACAAGTGACTTCCTATCAGATCCTGTAGAACAAAGGCAGAAACATCAAGATGATTTATCTTGCTCTTGGGAAGACTACCACTTCAAGCAAGAGACCATCCTCTTATTACACTTGTATCAGGTAGGTCCAAGCATAGCCCTTGCTTGCAAAGAACTGGTGATCGATGAAGAGTGTCATCTAGTGAACACTTGGAAGGATCAAGAAGAGAAGCATCCACTCAGAGTAGGACAAGGACTAGAGTCAGGGAGACAGAGTGGAAGAGAACACTCCAGAGTCTGACAGGAGACAGTCACAGAGAATGTGAATATATAAGGGAGAACTAGACTAGAGTACATGGCAGTGAACAGGCAGGCTTATATAGTGTAGGGGAATGAGAGGCAGTATGGGAATACTACCTGGAATGAAAACGAGGCTGTCTATAGATGAATCATATAGAATATAAAGGAATATCAAAGAATAATCAATGAGTCAGAAGATAAGAAAATGACTCATGATGACAGATAAACAATGAGTAATTGGGCCAATTATTAGATATGAATGAATAATCATGAATAAGAAAACATAACTCAGCCTGAAGGTGAATTGGACTTATCTCAATGGGATTATCCAAGTGGAAATGAAAGGCTAAAGTCAGTACAATGGTCATATGCAAAAAGAAGAAAGAAATTGTAACATTACCCCCTTTGTATACTCGAAGCTACTGTAAGAGATCTGGAGGAGCCAGTACACAGCAGCCAGTTTAGTCTCCTTCTAAATATCACAGACATCTCCTATCATATTGGACTCTGTGACAGGATTGTACATATCAATGAGAGACCCTTCTGACTGAGGGCTAGGAGAGTGAGGGGGAGGGGGAGATCTTCTAGAGTAACTGCACCCCATAGTTCAGTGAGGGAATGGAATACCCAGAGGTGGTGGAATGGAGAGGGCAAAGTGAGTAGTAGCACAATGAGAAGCAGACAAGACTGAAGAAGATGAAGATGATTGGGATGGGGTTCAATGACATAATGGACAGGAATGCTGGGTATGACTGGGGCACCACTTAAGGCAATGAATACACTGATAGAATATACAGTCTACTCAAAGATGGCTGAGGTGATGGCATGAGAAGCAAGCTTCATGATAATGAGGATGGTGTGGTGATAATGGCATAGTGTGATCTCCACCAGACCACCAAGCTTCAATGCAATCTACCAAGGCTTGTTCCTTGGGGGTGAGAGGCAATAAAGAGGTGGAAGGGGTGATAGCAGCAAGGTATGCTGCATATTGTTCACCTTTCTCTCTGGCGACTTCTTTAACTCATTCTAACATATGGGTCATGTCCAGCTGATGCATAGCATTTTCTATGAGATGTTGGATGTCCATTCTGATACATCATAGCTTTGAGGTAAAGAGCCCTACATGCGCATTCAATGTCATAGTGCAACTCATTGTTTTGAAAGTGCTGCATCCTAAGTGAGCCATGAAAAGGTTATGAAGCACTGAGTGGGGGTGAAGAAGGTCATTGATAGCTAAGGCATGTCTGGGATGATGGAGAATCTCTATATAGACTCACTCTCTGTGAATATTTTCAAGAAGGGTATCAGTTATGGGTTCAGAATACATAAGGGGGTATGGTACGCCAGGTGGGAGCATACTATTGGTTGATATGTCTGTAGCAGCAGCAGCAATGGCATCAAGAGTGACAAGAGGGGTAATGGGGCGAGTAGGGGTTGAAGCAGGGGTGTCAATGAAGGACAAGATGGAGGTAATGGAAGACATCTCAAAGATAAAATATTCTGGAAGGTGGTAGCATCAATGGAAATAGAAGCTAAAAAGACAAAAGAGAGGGATGGTGGTTTTTATATTCTTTTAAGGCAGACTTTGCATTTTTCATGTCCTGCTCAGGGACCCACAAGTCTTCTTTGGCAGAGTATCTTTTCCATCAGATCAAATAGAAGCAGTTTGATGGAGTTCTGCAATGGCATATTATCTTTTCTATTTCGTATTCTTCTTCTCCTTCTATTAACTCTGGGGGTGGTCTAGGAAAGTTCTTCCCATAAACAGAGTTCTCATAATAAGGGAGGTGTGGAAAACAGGGTGAATCTTCCAGGTGCCAGGGAGATGTAAGCAGTATGTGATGGATGATAGCACCTGGACAACAGTAAAAGGCCCTTCTCTCTTGGGCGCAAACTTTGAATTATCTATATTTCTTTTCAAATGGTGGGCTTCTAGCCAAACTTTATCTCCTTTGGCAAATGGCATAAAAGGCTTCTTTGAATAGGCAGCCATCAGTTGTCTGGCTAATTCATGAGCCACAATGGCTTCTTCTCAAGCAGCAAGAAGTCTTTTGACTTATTCTTCTATGGCAGGGACTTTACTGTTTGGGAATACAGTTGGAAGGGCTAGGGGTTTATAGCCCATCATTAGGTAAAATGGGGATTTTCCTGTAATGAAGTGAGGGCGACAGTTATGAGTGAATTCTGCAGTGGATATATGTTCTGTCCAGTTGAAAGGGTGATTACCACAAACAATATGAAGATAGGTCTCTATTTCTTGATTGACCCTTTCAGTTTCACCATCTGTCTGAGGGTGATAAGTGGTTGACAAGGCAAGATCATACTTCAGCAGTTTTCCTAATTCTTTAGCAAAGGAGGATGCAAATTGTGGACCTCTGTCAGAGATGATTTTGTCATATAATTCAAACCTTTTGTAGACTTCATGAAAGAAAAGGGTGGCTATACCTTCTGCAGTAATGGTTTTCTTCATTGGGCAAAGGATTACCTCCTTTGTAAGCCCATGGTTGACCATAACCAAAAGGAAATCAAAGGTGGCAGACAGGGGTAGATTGGTGATAAGATCACAGGATATTTATTGAAAGGGGTGGGTGCAGGAGGATTTTATGGGAAAAAGAGGTGGAGTAGTAGGGTGGGTGTTGGATTTGTTGGCCTGGTAAATGGCACAGCTGGCAACATACTGATGGATGAAGGAGGCTAAACCAGGCCACCAGAAGTCGGCAGACACCAATTGGCAAGTTTTAAGAAAGCCAGGGTGGCCTGTGGTAGGATGATCATGACAGTGTGAAACAATGTCATGATGAAGTGGAGGAGGGATATAAATCTGATGTTGATAAGTCAGAATACCAGTGTCATACTTCCAGTCAGTGAGATGGGCTTTTAAGGTGGAAGGGGAGTCGGAGAGGTCATGAATAGTTTTCTGAACAAAAGGGTCAGAGGCAGAATGAGATGTAATGCTAGTTTGTAGGGCAGTATTGATGAGATTAATGAACAAAGAGGGGGGAAGGAGAGTAACAGATGACTTACCAGAGGAGTCATTAGGGCAGCGATCTGGGTGATGAGATAGAGCATCTGGACCAGAGAGAAGGGAGCTGGGAACATGAATCATTTTGAGGTCATAATCTGCAAGGTCGAGGAGCCAATGTGCTTGCCAGCAGTTAAGATTCTGAGATTGTTTAAAATATAATAGGTTTTTGTGATCAGTGAAAACTTGGATGGGAAAAGAGGAACTGAGTAAGTAATGTCTTCCATGCTTTGAGGGTGCAGATGATGGCAAGAAGCTCTCAGTCATAAATATCATAATTATGTTCTATAGGGGAAAAGGTTTGAGATAGATAAGAACAGGGGTGCCAGTCTCCATTGGAATCTGTCTGGAGAAGAATACCTCCAGTGGCATACTTAAAGGCATCTGTGGTGATGGTGAAAGGGGCAGACAAGTTAGGGAATTGAAGTACAGGTTGTGAGAGGAAGAGTTCTTTAAGATTTGTGAATGCATTATTGCATGCTGGAGACCAATTCCATTGCTGGTTTTTTTTTATAAGATCAAGGAGGGGTTGAGCTATATTGAAATAATGGGGAATAAATTATTGATAGAAGTTTGCAAAGCCTAGAAATGAGCAGACATCTTTGACCTTAGTAGATATTGGCCACAAGGCTATCCCATCAAGCTTGATTGGGTCCATTACGAGGGAACCTGGTTTAACAATCATTCTGAGGTAATCCACTTCAGAGACATTAAAAAGACATTTTTGAAGGTGTAAATGGAGATTTAGCTCTCTCATCCATTGGAGAACCTGACGGGTAGTCTTGTCGTTGTCTTGTTGGTTGTGGAAAAAGATGAGAATGTCATCCATGTAGATGATGATCTTCCCAGTGGTGATGAGGTCTCTGAATTCCTTATTCATGAATCGTTGGAATGTAGCTAGGGCATTCTTGGGACCAAAAGGCATAATGACTGGTTCGAAGAGTCCTCTGTGGGTAATGAAAGTGGCTTTCCATTGGTGACCTTCCTTGATACAAATATTATTATACCCCCAGCGAACATCAAACTTGGTAAGGATTTTGGCATCTTTCAACTTATCTAACAAATCTGAGATCAAGGGTAGAGGGTAGGCATCTCGAATGGTGTGGTCATTGAGGTATCTATAATCTTGGACAGGTTGTAGTTTCCCATCCTTCTTTTTGACAAAGAAAAATGGAGCAGCTTGTGGAAAGAAAGAGGGGCAAATTTTTCCAGATTTCAGATTCTTGTCTAAAAATTCATCCTGGGCCATATGTTCTTTGGCAGTGAGGGGATATAGCTTCCCAATCTTTGGGACAAATCCTTCAGCGAGATTAATTTCATGGTCACAATCTTGACTTGGTGGAAGGGGGGTATCTTCATCAGCGAAAATATCTTTATAAGTGGTGTAAGCTTCTGGTAGAACTACCTCCTTTCTTTTGTTGTCAATGGCTAACTGGGTGGAGGTGGTCAGAGCAGCACTTGTTAATGAGGGATTAGGAATAAAATGTTGGTTGGTTAGAATGGTTCTGGATAGTGATTGAAGTGGTTTCAGATATGACATATCTCTGCTTAGGGTGATCTGCACACAGAGGACGTTGTCTTCAGTTCGATTTAGATAGCCAAACAGATGTTCATCGACTAGAGTATCTACTGAAATGTGTTTTGGGAGTGGTTCTTGATATTTACGTTTACTATAGATCCCTTCTTTTTCTTGCTTGGTCTGTTTGTGGTAGGTGAGGAATTTGGCTGATTGGTCAGTTTCTGGAGCTATCTGAAGAGTCCTTTCCTTCCAGTCGATTACTAGATTGGTTTCAGTTAACCAGGGGAGTCTGAGTATGGCATTTTCTTTTCCACAGTTCATGATGTGGAAGATTGTTTGACGAAGAAGTCCATTGACATTTATGAAGAGAGTGGTGGTGAATTTAATCAACCCTCCTTTGTTTAGGGAGGCATCAGCATTTCATATGGTGATAGGTGAAGGTAGTTGATATCAGGGAAGGTGATGTTTTCAGACAAAGTCCCAATCTATATAAGAGATTTGGGCTCCAGAGTCTACCTGTCACGCACCACATCGACTACCTGCGGAGGGCCACCCCTTTTCCCCATGAAGGAGATAGGCCATGGTTGAATGGGAACATCACTGCTGCCACTTATGGAGGGACAGAGGACAAATGACATCAGTTCTGGGGAGGAGAGCCCAAAGGAGCCACCTGGGGAGAGGAACCCCTAGGAGACTTTGTCCCAGGGTGGTGGAACATCCAGGCCCCACCTCTAGGACTAGAGGAGACGACATCTGCGCCCAAATGGCCCACAGATCCCGCATGGATGTGATGCATCCATGCCCTAGAATAACAGTACAGACTCTATTTCATTTATCTCAGATCTTCTTATCGGACTACTTTCCATTATGATTGCATGTATACACTGGTGCAATCTCCATTCCCCCATCACCTATGACTACTTTCCCCTTTCCCTATGCCTTGAGGACAGTCCCCCCTTTACATATGATCGCTTCTTATGATCATGGCTGTTTCCCCTAACCCTATAAATATGACTGCCTTGTACAGTAGTTCCCTAACTAGGTCTACGTTTAATCTATGTGGTATTTGGTTCCCTGCTATCCCTAAGTGAGGGCCACAGTCAAGACTTCTCTACTATCCTGGATTTCCATCAGTCTCCTGTCTACTGTTGAGTGACAGCTGAACAACTCAGGGGTCAATTGTGTCTTGGATCTATACCTGTAGATCGCGTCACACTACCAGGGCAGAGATAGCAATGGCTTTGATCATGTCTGATGCAAGAAGGAGTTGAACAGGAATTCGCATGGCTTTAATACTAGTACATGGTCAAGGTAAAGGAGGTACATGCATCGTTTTCATCCTCCTATCTAAAAATCCATCACCACTCTCCCCACAACTTGTTTCTCTACTTCTTCTACTCCAGATTCAACAACTTTGATGTCTTTGGGGGGTACTGCAGGTGGTTTTCTTTCAAACTTTACCCTGCAGTCCTTGGTCATATGTCCTTTTTGATGACACTTAAAACATTGTCCTTCCTTCCTGCATTTCTCTCATTCTTCATCAGTCAGTTTTTTCAGCAAGGTAATGGCATCAACATCCATGGCATTGGGGTCTTTGGCAGGTCAAGGGGTGAAGGTTGGCATAAAAGTAGTATTTCCTTTCCTGTGTCTCAAGGTGATTTCTAAGGCTCTTTCTTCAACAGTGGTGAAGTAAGCCATCTTGGTGGACCAACTATTGATAGTGGTTGGTACAGTCTCCATGGTATGGACTCATCTCATCAGAGAGACAGGGATTCCTGAGGCAAAGTAATTGATCAGAACATTGTCATTACTGACCTCAGCAATAGCAACTTTATTCTTGAAATTAGCAATATAATTCTGGAGAGTTGGGTTATACCCTCCAGAGCAGTTTTCATAGATTTAAGTTTTGGCCAGCCATGCTAGCACTTCTCCTTTTGCATCTTTGTTGTCAAAGGTGTCTTTAAAGGAGGTCTCGAAGTCTGCCCAAGATCCTAGGGTGAAATTTCCTCCAGTTAACTTGGTTTCCCTGAACATAGCAGCCCAGGTGAGGGCTGTCCCTTTCTTCATGTAGGACAGTGCATAGGTGATCTTCTTGGTGTCTGTATTATATAGATCAATATTGACAGCAAGATAAAGTTGGACTATTCTTAGCCAGGGTAAGGCTTTGGTCAGGGTACCATCGAAATCTTCTGGAGTGCTAAGGTGAAGTTCAGTGGATTTCTAGAAGGACATGGTATTTGGCAGAGAAGGGATGGGGCATACTAGCAGGGGAAAGAAGACTCGTCCTGTCTGAGGTTGAGGAGTGGGGCTAGGAGGAGTAGGTGCTCTGGGGATAATAAGGGTAGATGATAATTGCCCAGTGAGATCAGGGAGATCAGCTGGTTTGTTATGGATAGGGATGTCTGGATCAGAGGATTCTTCTTCAGATAACTCAGAGGGTTCAGAGGTTTCGAGTTTGGGTTCAGAGTCTTGGCAAAGACACCAACTGAAATATCTGTGAGATGAAATGGTGGGCGAACTAGAATGAAGCTAGTCACAATGTGAGAGTCTAGTTCTTTTGTTACACTTGTACCGGGTAGGTCCAAGTGTAGCCCTTGCTTGCAAAGAACTGGTGATCAATGAAGAGTGTTATCTAGTGAACACTCGGAAGGATCAAGAAGAGAAGCATCCACTCAGAGTAGGATGAAGACTAAAGTCAGGAAGATAGAGTGGAAGAGAACACTCCAGAGTCTAACAGGGGATAGTCACAAAGAATGTGAATATATAAGTGAGAACTAGACTAGAGTACATGGCAGTGAACAGGTGGGCTTATATAGTGTAGGGGAATGAGAGGCAGTGTGGGAACACTACCTGGAATGGAAACAAGGCTGTCTGTAGATAAGTCATATAGAATATGAAGGAATATCAAAGAATAATCGATGAGTCAGAAGATAAGAAAATAACTCATAATGACAGATAAACAATGAGTAATCAGGCTGATTACTAGATATGAATGAATAATCATGAATAAGAAGACATGACTCAGCCTGAAGGTGAATTGGACTTATCTCAATGGGATTATCCAAGTGGAAATAAAAGGCTAAAGTCAGTACAATAGTCATATGCAAAAAGAAGAAAGAAATTGTAATATCTCTAAGCAGAGAACCCAGAAGACCATGGAAGGTCTTATCCAGAGAAACATGATAGCCAAAGAAGACCTAGAGTAACTCAAGAAGAAAGAGACAGAGAGCCAACCTTTGATGAGTATCCAGAACAATTGGGTTTACCCTCAGATAACTAAGTAAAGTCTTATCTAAGGAGGGATGTATAAGGAAAACCATTACATAGGACAAGAGAAGAAGTGACAAGTTATACCTGAGGCTAGATTATACACCCAGCATAACACAGGTAAGATTGAAACCACCCTAATTATTGCATTTTTACTTATTTTTCTAATAAGATTAATAGATTCCATATATAAGACTATCTGAATATAGAATTGATCCAATCAGATCCCTTTCAGCCCTGACTCTTGATGGATAAACTTAGCTGTTTTGCATGCAATAAGCCTTTTCTCATCCAGAAAGGACTCAAGGTGCATAAAGCTCAGTGTACAAAGTATCAGAAGGCCACTGATGCAATGTTTTCAGATCATTACTGGCAGTGACATTTACAATGGAAGCACAAAAAATATAACAGACATCGAGTCTCACCAACTGCCCAAGGTCTCACCACTGATAGTGGATCTGCCAAGATACATTTCTCATCTGAGCCAGAGATAGTCATGGTAGACCTACTGGATGCCAACTTTACTTTGATTATAAAAACTGACTTGGGTGAGGTACATTGTCTACTTCTTTTCATATATAAATTACTTATGCATGAAGCAGTTTGCCCAGGACTCAGATGCTAGTGGTCTGGACAATTCAGAATCTCATCATTCACTATCCCCCACTTCAGCAGTTATGACATCTTGACATTCTGGACATCAAATCCAGCTCCCTGGCTATCTGATTGACTATATCCCTGATGATATTACTGGGCTACATCACATCCCTTAGCCGCCAGCTCCAAATATAGTGCATATCTCTCATGTACAATAAAATCTTGTTCAAATCCAGTCAAAGCCTGATTCTATGAATCTATTCCAGATCTATCCTATGCCACCAACTCATGTTTCAGATTCAAATACCACTTTTTTGTCAGTGGTGGATGCACCAACATTGAACAAAAATGCTGCCACCCTGACTCCATTGGATGAAAGTGCCAAGATATTATACAAGCCATGTAATCAAAGCCTGACTCTCCCAGATGAAATATCATGCTATAATCTCTTCTCAGTGTTCAATAGCCTGATGGCTGGTTTGCTTATGTGCTACCATTACTCAGGTTCTACAATGAAGTCAGTTGTTGAGCTCAAGCGACTTTCAGCATCATATTTGAAGGATCTGCTGTTCAATCCTATAGATAAAGCTTCTTTCTCTCATAAAAGGGAGTGGGCTCTTGTGATGAAGTATCTCTCCAAGCAGCCTACTAATCCCTTTCAAGCAGAGCATGGGTGGCAGTGGAGTACAGTGGCCATTCAACTACCAAAGAAAAAGGTCAGATATGCATCCAAGGATAATTCATCCATCCCTGTCATCACTATCAATAGTGTTGTTCACTGGTCAATTATTGACATTGTCAAATCTGCCTTTCAGAACAAAGCCTCAATGCACTTCCATATGACTCCCTTTCAGGAGTGTTGGAGGATGCCAGATGGATGAGTTCAAAGGGTGTACTTTGAAGTATACACATCTCCTCTCCTTCTAAGTGCTTACGAGGAGCTTTACACAAGTCTGAGGAAACCCAGGGACAACCTTGAGTGTGTCATTGTCTCTCTGATGCTGTGGTCAAATGCAACACAGTTGGCCAACTTTGGAGATGTGTCCCTTTGGCCAATCTATCTTTTTTTGGGAAATGAATCCAAGTACATGCAAGGCCACTCTACTTCAGGTGTATATTACCATGTTGCCTACATACCAATGGTATGTACTGTGATACAATCTGCCTATCTAGATTAACTAATGAGCAGTATTCATCTAGCTTCCCAATAACTTTCAAAATGTGTACATGTCCCATTATGAAGATGCTTCCACAGATGAAGTATATACTCACTGCATGTGCAAGTTGATGCATGAGATATGGAAGATCTTACTCAACAACAAGTTTGTCACAGCCTACCATCATGGTGTCGGTGTCACGCATCAGGTTGACTACCCAAGGAGGGCTACTCCTTTTCCTCATGAAGGAGATAGACTGTGGCTCAACATGAACATCACTACTGTGGCCTACAGAGGGAGTGAAGATGGACGACCCCAGTTCTGGGGAGGAGAGCCAGAAGGAGCTACTTGGGGGGAGAAACCACTTGGGGACTTCGTCCCCAGTTGGTGGAATATCCAGGCACCACCCTTACACCTGGAGGAGACCACCCCTGCACCAGAGTGGCCCACGGATCCCACATGGATGTGACACATCCATGCCCAGATCGAATCATATGAACTTTTTCTTTCTTATTGAACAATCTTTCCATTTACGATCGCACTCTTACACCCATGTGATCTCCCTTTCCTCCACCTACGCTTATCTTCTGTAAACCCTTCACCCTAAGGACAGTCCCCCCCTTACCCATGATCGCTTCTTATGATCATGGCTGTTCCCCCCTTTTCCTATAAATACGACTGCCTTGTACAGTAACAAACTAACTAGATCTACGTTTAATCTACATGGTATTTGGTTAACCTGCTATCCCTGAGTGAGGGCTGCAGTCACAACTTCCCATAACCATCCCTGGATATCTATTAGTCTCTTGTCTACTATTGAGTGACAGCTGAACACTTGGATGATCTGTTGTCTCACAATCTATACCCGTAGATCACATCATAGTCGGTGTCCATTGCTTTAATGGCATCACATGGCAACTCTACCTCTGGTTTTTCACATACTTGGCTGATTACCCAAAAAAATGAGCATTATGGCAGCTACTACTTAACTAAAATGTGATCTCACAAGTCAAATCTTAGAGTTTTACTGTTATGCTTGAACTGGGTAGGTCCAAGTGTAGCCCTTGTTTTAAAGAACTGGTGGTCAACAAAGAGTGTTGTCTAGTGAATACTCAGAGAGATCAAGAAGAGAAGCATCCACTCAGAGTAGGATGAAGACTAGGGTCAAGGAGACTGAGTGGAAGAGAACACTCAGGAGTCTGATGAAGGGACAAATACAAGAGTTGTGATTATAAAGGAGAACTAGACTAGGGTACATGGCAGTGAATAGACAGGCTTATATAGTGAAAGGGAATGAAAGGCAGTTTGGGAATGCTGCCTTGAATGGAAATGAGGCTGTCCATAGATAAGTCATATAGAATGTGATGGAACATCAAAGAATGATTGATGAGTCAGAAGATAAGAAGATGACTTATGATGACAAGTAAATACTGAGTAATCAGGCCAATTACTAGATATGAATGAATAAGCATGAATAAG
>JBBPJU010000539.1:0-21269 GCA_038088875.1 Austroboletus festivus
CGAGAGCTTATAAGGGTCACCAGTGGTACCTCAAAAACCTTCCTGATTACCCTAGGGATAGAAAGGCGGTCATCCCCCTTGTCTTCTAATTTGCGTTCGGAAGCACAGTTGGCCTTGGGTATAATCGTTCGTAAAAAAAAAAAAAAGGACACCGTAGGAGGCTTTCCACCCTCATTTCTTGCTATGAACTACCTTTACGACCCAATTTCCATGCTAATATTATTCACCCTCGCCTCATTCGAAACATCGTAGAGGCGGGTTCCGTCACTTGACCATGCTAACGAGATGAGATGTGGACTCACCTATATTGAAAATCAGTTTACATGCCTCATGGTGTCCCTGAGTGATCTCTCTGGTTGGATCCCGTATGGCGAGAAACGGCGAGAGATTTGGCTACAATTCGTCATCGCGTTTCGTTGGTGTCAAAGCGACCGATCGACCTGAGCCAAAACTCGCGTATGTTATGCCTATCACTAAACAATTTACTGGTATATGCACAAGTGTCCTCGCCAAAAGAAATTAATTGATATTCAACAAGGAGTCCTTGAGCTCGAAAATGATATCTCAATCCATGCCCTTCACCCCCCTAATTAATCCAACCTGCGAGAGAAAAATGTCTAAGTGACCATCAAACAGTGCGCTGGCAGACGCTCACCACCTGCAACGTCACGGGGTCCTTGACCAGCCATAGCATCTGCTCGACAAACATTTCCGCACCTAGCTCGAACATTGTATCGTTCGCGACCTCCCGCGCGGAGGGTGGTAACCTTGGTGTCAGCGCTGCCATGCACGTGAACGCAAACGAGCGCGACTGGAAGACGCAATCGCCACCTGCGCAAATCAATGTGGTCATTCGACAAACCAACTCGAGAATCTGAGCAAACTGTGCAAGAGCAAGTGGAGAACCATCGTCAAACACAACGGTTCGCTCGATCTCGAGGTGATGTGCGATCGCCCTATCAGAGGCTCCCCCGGAGATGACGCAAACCCGATCGTGGACGTCAGGATGGAAGAGAGTACCACCAGACGAAAACGGCTCTGAAATGGGGGTTACGGAATGGTATGCGCCATTGATGGAAAGGACGCGTTCGATAAGGAGGCACTCCTCCAATGCATTATGACCATTGGGTGTGGAAGCCAAGAATACGCGGAGCAACGTATGACGGTGGGCCTTGTCGACCGAATCACCCCAAGCGTTTTGGCCCACAGTCAGTGCTGTGCATATCTCAACCTTGCGGATGAATTTCGGAATGGGACTGGCACCGTCAGTGTGATACCATACGTCGAATGGCATGTTGAACACAGCGGCTTGCGTATGTCCCCGCAAGAGATGCTCGAGCGCAGAAACGAGGAACGTCATCGTAACTGAGGAGTGGGGGAGGAAGGAAAGTCGAGGGGCCGGAATTTATGAGTTTTCCAGAGGGCCCCTCTCAGTACTGTATTGAATTGTGAGAGCCCCTATTAATGGTGGCCAATACAGATTGACTAGGATCCCAATGATGGACCACTCAGTAAAAGTCTGTTAAAGGGGCATCAATTCATTAGCAAGTGCTATTTAAGCATGCTCTAATTTCAATAGTAGGCTCGGCAAAATAATGGTATATTTACTGACAGTAGAGATCGTAAGCTTCCATGCACTTTCTTCTGTCTCGTTCAGCCTTTGGGGCTCTCTCCCGACCCTTTGACCTCGCATTGTGCCATGGTTTGGATACGACGAAGATCATCCGAGCCGTGTGCAAGTGGGGGCATATTTTTCAAGGGGGAAGAAATAGATATTGCATCGTCGCGTTCGTGTTCTTCTTTTACCGCTTCTGAATCGGTCTTACTGAAGAATTCAGGTCGATGGGAGAGTGGTTACTGCACCGTCCTCCTCTTCGCTTTTAATCTCGGCTCTGATTTTGTTTGCTTGACGAGCATCCCTTGGCACCTGCGGCCCGCCCCGATAATTGAGTTCGTAGTCCTACCTGGACGAGTCTTTGAAGTTCAATACGTGAAAGCTCTCGATGAACGTTTACTTCACTCAGGTTAGCGTCTAACGTCGTAGTCAGTGCCGAGTTCGCTAACATCCTCGCAACCCTAGGGTTTCAATCTCGGCTTTGGTCGCAGTTTTATTGTGTTCCGAAATCTAAGTGCAATGCTTCGGCGAAATGAAGCATTCAGTCACGGATGGAAGAAAGGGGGGGAGGATGAGGTCTGTTTCAAAACTGCGCATGGTGCGTGTTTTATAGTACGGCTCTTGTAGTCGTCCTGATTGCAGTGGAGGCGTTAGCAAGGACAACGAGCAATATCGGTGGCATAATGCAAGTCTGGAGGAACAAAGTGATCAACTTGAGGCAGCGCCGCCTGTCCCAAGATTCGTTATCACATGTCAATCCAGGAATGTCCGTTGCTTTCGTTTGCATCTGATTAATGTTAAGGACGCATTCCAACTAGAGAACTTTTATAAAGCTGGCTTGATACTGAGATCCACGCTTTGCGAATACGGCCGACGATCCTATAGTTGTGTTGGCCGAAGTATTCCTTCACATAGCAACTGGTAACTATTCAACGTTGCGAGAATACGATCTCCAGTCTTCGAGTGTCGAATAATCACCGTCCCACCATTCTGGCTACAAGAGCAATTGCAATGAGTTTGCCCACTACAGCCGCAGTCGATCGCCAAGGTGCGTGGGCTATCTCATTCTAGCATCGGAGCAAACACTAAAATGACCACGTGCCGCAGCGAGGAAGATTTCTTGCCACTGTTGGAGTGGAGACATTGTCTTAACTTCATGCACAAGTCTGCTTGTGTTGTGACCTGGGTTTGCCAGCCGACGGGACAAAGAACTCGATGACCTGGAACAAAACAGAACAAACCGAATGTTCCACAAGTATGACTGCATTATCTGTTAGCTGTCTCCCCCTTAGATAGAGAGGCACGCACCGACGTTGGATGTCCTAGCTTGGGTGGATGAAGTTCGACATGTTGAATTATGGGACATGTTAAGTCGCGTGTACGCAAGAGGGAAACCTAACAACAGTCCAAGGTCATCGTAAGAGTCTGTGTGCGTTTTACGTCTTCTTTGTCGTCCATTTTTGCGGTTTTTTGTATGACCCTGTTTTACTTTCTGGGGCGACGACCCCATTATCGAAAGCTTGCAGACGACATCAGACCTCTAAGCCATCAAAGGGAAAGGCGTCGAGTGAGATATCTTGCAAGGTCGTCCTCGTCCCTTTTGTACCACGCAACTCCTTTCCTGCGATCGGTGCTAACGAGATTTGAATGTGACTTTACCATCACCTTCGTACGGTGTTCGTCTACCAACGTCCTAGATACCCTAGCGACACCTTGCGTTCGCCTAACAAGCGAAGTATTCAATAATTCGCTCGATGAAACTCTCGTGCCCCATCTCTGTCAAGAAGATCAACATTTCATCACATCGAGCCACCTCGTTGTCGCTCGCGGCTCGGATACACGGTACATGAATACATACGATATGATGACATGTACATGTAAATGCACACGAGGTCTGTCGTACCCATTTCAAACTTGCACTGCCAGCGGCATCTGCGTGTCGTTCAGACGTTCGTTCATACTCATACACGCCCACACAGTGTGACAGCTAAACGGTGTCCTATATGTCCCGCAGCACCAAACAACAAACATAGCAAGATTCCTTCGAGTCACATGAAATGCAGGTGTCCTAAATCCCAGGAGGGAAACCGAGCCGGTCTTTACCAACTTGTTACGAGCCGAGAGATTCGAAAGTTTATTGTCCGGATACCGTTATATGTGGAAACAATCAGTCTACAGGGGACTAAACAAATAGAGAGCATTGTAAGAGCAGGGAGACAACTCATCCCGATGGCCCCTGCGTTCTCCGTACGCCCCCAAACGCCCACTGTGTCTCAAACGCCACCGGAGCCCGGTTGAGAGAGCGTCAATAACCGCGCTGTGCTTTTGTCAGGTGGTGTGATGACAAAACCGCTTACCTCCAAAGAACTCTTTGACCAGTGCCGGTCGGCTTCTAATCAGTATCGTCAGACTGTGGCTTATCATGCAACAGTACGTCAACTAGACATCGATGAAACGAAGCTCCGTCGGCTTGAGCATCTTTGTCGATGCATCTGATGGCTAGCAAGAGCACACCATGATCCGTGACATGGAGGTTCTGTGTGAATGCAGAGTGAATACGGGAAATGCACCGACTAAATATCACGCCGACTATTCCGTGCCAAATCTTGTCTCATCCAGACCAGATCACTCAAGTAGAGCCAAATGGCAACGTTAACCTTGCTATCGGGGCAGAGTGAACTAGTTTGCCATGACCCATCGAAACGCGTCCCCGGCCACTCCACGCTGAGACAATGGGCGAACGCCGTGAATATGTTTGTCCCACGACGTTGGTGATAGTGAATGGACGCTTCGATGGAATGCAACGCTAGAGGCTCCGCACGGACATTAACTCAGAAATCGTTCGAGTTCAACACAAGCTGTGGCGGTAGCTTATATGACATACCAGAGTCTGGGAATCAACCAAGTGAATTGAGGAGAGGGTGAATGAGTACAAGGACTAGTTCGGCTCTAGGTATCAAAGTCAGACTCGTCAGACGTTTTTATTCGTCTGGGACCGACGAAATTAACTACAACTCACCGGAGATAGGAGCTACTGTCCCACATGAATACAATATGGATGAATGCTACCAAGGTGTCACACGACGTTGCCGGAGATTGGATCATCTTCAAACCAACCGCGGGCCCTCGTTGAACTCGCAAGGTTCATATGTATACGTTTTCCAAGACACCGACGACAGGACTACCAAGGCCAAAGTAAAGATGAGTCTGGCCAAGGGTGGCATGCGACGGGGATGAGGGGCGCAATAGAACGTCCAGAAGGTGTGTCCATACTCGTCACCGGCGCAATCGTTTGAGAGAGCACGTGAATGAATGTGCAAACGATAAGGTGAGGGCGATAATGAACCATTTCACGTTGATTGGTCTATACTTCCTTTTCTACGCAGATGTTCCGTCCAGGGCTCGGGGGAAGTGAACGCTGCTACGACATGGATACTGTTCCTTCGGGACGTATTCGCTGTGGGTGACTTGTTCTACTACGCTGCAGAAGCATGCCTGAGAATAACCCGTTCTCTATCTGCCAAGGCACCGTATACGTCGTTGTCTAAGCTTCTGTGACTGCGAGATGCGCCGATGCATGGAGTTGACCCTCCTCTCAAGTCTGAGTTATGCGAAAAAGGGTCTATCGATATCCTTTACGGACACGGACAGGCCTTGATTATCACGATTCAGGTGCAGGTTGGCTCGTAACAAAAGACCTTGTCTGCCAGATTAGCGGACAATTGATCCAGAATTTTAATCACCGACTATCTCCGCTTAAATTGAGTGAAACGTTGGTTTGACCGAGTTGTGAACTCGCAAGTAGACAACAGAAAAAACGATCAGCATTCACGACAAGCTTAACTTTCCCGGTCCACGATGATGTCCTCAGATGACTCGATGGCCCCAACGCCAGTTCAAACAATCCAAGCTACGATTTCAAAAGCTCAGCGCCAGTACCAACAGACGCTCGACCGGTGGACACCGCACGTCCTACAGCGCTGGTTGGCGACGCTGGGTTTGCTTTCCCTGTTCATGCTTCGAATTGTCCTGTCTCAAGGAGTGAGTAAGATTTGTCCTCATGCGTTACACAAATTCACCCGTCCCACAGTGGTACATCGGTTCGTGCCACGTTTTCTATGCGTGGAAGTCGATAGCTAATATCCTACATGAACATTGAAAATAGTATGCTGTATGTATGCTAGTTGCTTTGTCGTCTCATTCCAATGACCATTCCGCAGATGGCCTCGCTATTTACCTCCTTAACCTGTTGTTGGCGTTCCTGCAGCCTAGATTCGACCCCTCACTTCAGGATGATTTACTTGCAGATGAAATTGAGGAAGGCGCCACTGATGATGGCCCCACACTCCCCTCCCAACGAGACGACGAATTTAGGCCTTTTGTGAGGCGGCTACCTGAATGGCAGTTTTGGTACTGCTTATTGTCTTTGCAGTATCTTCAGGGGACTAACACAACCCTACATAGGCTCAGCGCCACTCGCGCCGTCATCGTCTCGCTCTTGTGCACAACCTCGGATGTGTTTGATGTCCCCGTCTACTGGCCAATCCTGGTCGTCTACTTTTGTGTCTTGTTTGCACTGACAATGCGACGCCAAATACAGTATGTCTATGTCCTCGTAATTCACATTTCCACTCAACTTAAATGTGTTCTTCAGACACATGATCAAGTACAAGTACATACCCTTTGATATCGGTCGCAAGGCACGCTACGGTGGGGGCAAGTAGGCTCGCTCCGTTTTTCCCTAGTACACACGCACTGTGACCATTTCCTCCTTTTTTTATCTTTATCCATCGCTCTATAAAATTCATGCTGTAGATGTGATGGTAGATGTGACCGTGTGGTACTCGTACGGATTTACAACAATCGTAATGCACTTTTGTTAGATATCTTTGGTTGGATTATTTCATGACAGGGTATTATATACATACTATCGTATGACTTGCATCTGTACCAAGATTTGCAAGTTATCCGCGTTGATTTGCTAACCCGACAACGATGGCGACGAACAGAGTGTGCTCGCCAAAGGTGCATGCGATGGCGAGTCATGTGTTGAACTGCTTCAAATTTCATCGGAGTCGGTTCTCTCCTAGATCTAGCTATCCACCACTCTTTGTCGGTGTCCAAGGACCACAAGGGAGCGGTAAGACCTTTCTGACTTCCCATCTTCGTTCACTGCTCGCAGAACCACCTCATTCGCTGTCGGTTGCTGTACTCTCGATCGACGACCTCTATATACCACATGCTGGTCTAAAGGCGCTTGCTGAATCCCATCCACGAAATAGACTGCTGCATGGTCGGGGACAGCCGGGGACACACGATATCGACCTTGGGAATAGCGTTCTCAAAGCACTCAAGACGATCAACAACATCAATGGTGGGCCGAACAACGTTGCATTGCCGGTGTTCGATAAGAGCCTGTTCAACGGTGAGGGCGATCGTGCGCTCGAGACACGGGTCGTCTGTGGGCCACTCGATGTCGTCGTGCTAGAAGGGTGGTGCGTCGGATTCTACCCCGTGCGCAAGGAGGTGATCGAGGCACGGTGGTGTGCGCAAGTACCTGGACTGGATGACTTTGACATGCAAACTTTTGTCGCACTTGAGGACGTGCTCGAGGTTAACAATTTGTTGGGAGCGTACGTCGAGTGGTGGAACGGGTTTGACGCGTTTATCCAGGTATGTAGCCAATATCTGGTGTATTCCTGCCATGTGCTAATATCAACATCAATGGTGATAGATCAGGGGGCCCTCGACATCTCCTCTGGCAATCATCTATAAATGGCGACTACATCAAGAGCATGACATGAAAGCTAAGAACGGGAATCGGGGTATGACCGACGCGCAAGTTGAAAGGTTAGTCATTCTGTTACGGCCCAAGTGCTTTGCTCACTGTTTGTTCGAATAGATTCGTGGATCGATACATACCCGGATATATCTTCTTTGGTGATGGGGTTCAGAGAGGAAGCGCGGATGAAGAAGAGGGATGTCTGCCGCCGTGGCATGGTCAAGGCCTTGCGCTCGAACTAGACTCTGAGCGAAGGCTCCTGAGCATGTGTCAATTCTGAGGTGGGCCTCATTGCATCCCTATCGTCTCGGAGAAGATGGCAAGTCGGATTTCATCGGACCTCTGTTATCTTTTTCGCATATTCATTGCGGATAATCCATTGATGCGTCTTCTTCGACCAGGTCGTATTACATTGCGCACGATGACCAACCAAGTGATAAGAACATTCGAGGACGTTCGGCGCCTCTTCTGACTCATGTACCGGATTGAATAAATATAATGAATTCTTATTTCTGCCGCATCGCACTGTCGCCGCTATCATATCGACACATCTTGATTGCATTCTTTCGAACCAAACTATGTCTGCTTACGGCGTTGTATCACGTCCACCGAGGCCTTACAATGTCCCCGCCACGACCTGGCCCCATCCACATGACAGCAATGCAACCGTTACCCTCTTCCGCATTGATGCTACCACGATTGCAGATTCGGATATTCATCCCGGCTTGTTCAACTATCTTCATACCATCTTTGCAGACGAGGTCGACAAAGGGCTGACGTACCCACAAGAGGACTTACGAAATCCGGACGCGTTTAGGGCTTACTTTTTCGCCGCAGACGTGATGGTTGCCGTTGTTGGGGATAGGAAGGAGGATGGGGATGGGATCTCGCCAGACCCGCGCACTGACACCGAACCAGTGGGGAAGGAAGTCGACGTCGACCTGGAGAAGGCGCGGGAAGGTCGATCTTGGGAGGCTTGCATGGTCGGGTTTTACTATGTATGTGATCATCTTTTCGTCTTTGACTCGTATTTGCACCCTTCCTCTTTAATGTGCACCTACCAGATAGAGCAATAATTTAAACAATGAGGTCTAGACCCGTTTCAAAATGATGCTTTGAACTTGCTGATTCATGTTCCACTGATCCATCACTGCTCTCCTACCATGGGTTTTTTACTTCCTACCTTCTAGGTAAAGCCAAACTATCCGGGGCGTTCATCGCATGTAAGTTTTTCCTCGTTCCTCGTCTTTCCCCCCTGCCCTTCTTTTGCCTTCCAAAACGAGTGTCACCACAAGGAGATCGTCAGGTTCGCTTATCGTGGCAGGTGGTGACTGGCAGCTGAGCCTGTCTAGTACTCCATCGATGCCACGAGTCCAAATCCACATGCGATCGCCACACCTGCGACCCTGGACCGAGGCGGAAACGCATGTCTTCCATTCGAAAGCTTCATCTTCTGTCTCGATCGCATTACATGATACGCTAACCATTTCATTTCGCTTCTTTTGTCTCTTCCCTTGATTCTAGATTTGCAACGCAGGGTTCGTCGTTCCGCCATCTCACCGAAGCAGTGGCTATGGACGTGTTCTCGCGCGGTCGTTCTTGTATTATGGACCGCGACTGGGATACCAAGCGAGCGTGTTCAACCTGGTGTATGTGAACAATGTGGCGAGCATTCGGCACGTCATGTTCCTCGTCGGCGTGTCTCTAGTATGACTGATGGTGCATCACTTTCTAAAGTCTTTGGGAGAAACTTGGCTTCACCAAGGCAGGATTGATACCCAAAGCGGGTCGACTCAAACGGATTGATGGACCAGGCGAAGAATATGTCGATGCTTGGGTGTTTTACAAGAGCTTTGACGAGGTTGGAAAATCTAGGGTCGCAGACGCTGTCGTCTCATGACCAGTATGTGGGCGTAAGTGCCCCTGACTGCGAAGGTATAAGTTGGACATGTCTCGACGGATTTATCGCACCATCGTGTTCCGTACCTTACAATGGGTTGTGATTATCCGTTATAGTGCAAAGTGATGTGTATACCTCGGTCCGAGTCTGACTGAGGGCGTAAGATGGCTCCACTAGTGCACCGCTGCTGCACGATCCGAGATGTCTAGGCCCAGTCCTGTCATGTTCATGTTCATGTGAGAGGTACAATCTAATCCAATCAGTGGCACCTTGGCGTTATCATCATCGATGCGCGGGGGCGTGACAAGGATAGGATAGGATAGGATTGCAGATACGAGATGAGATGATTATCAGTCGGAGACGGAGAGTATTATGCATGAACACAAATAACGCACTAACGAGATCAAAAGGTACACCGAGTTCGCTGAAAAATGGGGATACGCCCCCGTCGGAAAGCGAAATGAAGCTTCGTGTGGGTAGGTCCAAAGTCTACGTGACTTGTTTATGTTGTTCGAGGCTTGCTTCGAAAATGAGTGGTGAATATAGCGGGTCTATGAACCAGGGAAAGAGGCATTGTTGACAGTCAAGTACGTGAATGGGCCAAAATGGACCTGAAAGAGTTCTCAACGGACCCTCGGAGTGGATAGATTGATCCGACGTCTTCCGGTGTGGGGTACAACCCTGTTCTAATTTTCGAGCGCTGACGTTCTCGATGACAATGGCGATCAAGGGAACCTTTGGCTAAGTATACGAAAGAGAAAATCGGAGATGGCATACGCGCATGTTCACGAAAAGGAAAAAAAAAAAAAAGAGGCGAGAGCAAGACAAAAAAGATGAGTCCGAAAGAAGAACAAACGTGCGAGCTGTGGAAACGATAGGGGGACTAGAAGACCAAGACGGATCGTCTCGGGATCAAGTCGATAAGTAGATGGCAGCTTTGATAATAGATTGTCCCTTGCCCTTGGTCCTCTAGTCGCTGAAATCTCAGGCCTGAAGCGCCATCGTGATGGCCACAAATCGGAACGCTATTTTCGAGGGTTGTTGCCATATTTAACTAGGGCTTTTATTCAAGTCACCCATTTCCCCATATCGACGAGCAAGGCGAGGGAGGGTAGGGTTGGATCAGGGACGAGCGCCATCCCATCATGGGCTTGGACATGGGTATTGCGGGAATCATTGGTCGCGGCGATGGCGCAAGGTGTGGGCAAAGACAATGCCCTCGTGATGTCGATTTCATATGGGTCATGGGCGGCCACTGTTGTCTGCGATGCGATCGGGTCAAGAGCGAACGCCTGGCGGAGTATTTACAATTATGCATACATGAATCCGTGGGTGCGTGGAGCACGGCTTGGAGCGCGGCTTGGAGCGATGGATGCTGCACAATGATTTTGCGCCAGCTGCGGGCGGTGATGGAGAACGGGTTCGAAGGAATGTAGGGTCGTAGGGCTACATCGCCATCGGCCTGGAGGAAGAAGGGGTACAAGCAATCCAGCTAGCAAGGCATAGCAATCGTTCAGTTCGTGAGCTGGTCCACCCACGCGCTGTGCACTGTTCTTCCATACACTCAAGGACGCAAATCTAGAGGATCAGCGTTCCCGCACACAGCCAGTGACTACGAGAAAGGTGGGCAGTTGTTCTGTGAAATTTGACATAACACCAAGATCAACAAAGGGATAAAGGTCCATTTCGGGCTCACCCGTCTATGTTCTAAGCAAGACACCATCTCATACATGACACCGCGGAGAAGGGCAATTTGAACAAATGGTGAAGCTTCGATGCTGTGTCCCGTGATGGCGGGGGTGTTCGAAGAATTTGCTGTGCCATACTAGCCAGGCGGGTTCCAGTGGGTGAGATCCTAGGTTTGATCACGGCGCACACCAACAATGAACATCACCATCGTCAATCATAATCCCTGCAGGAAACTGGGATGCTACAATGGTGGGTCCCAGTGGGGAGAAATGATCTACGTGGGCGCCATGTGAGTCATAGTCGGATGGCTATGATTGTCGTCGTCGATTGTCACATTGAAACCTTAGACACATCAATGTCAAAGTCGAACAGCAATTCAACCACACGGCGTAGTCGAGGCGATTCGGCATGCAATTCCAGTGCTAGTTTGGGCACCAAAAATCGTCCACAACAGCGACCGTTGCGCCGACGCCCACACTAGTACTATGATGTGATGCGGCTTGATTCGCGCCGTACCATCCAAGGAGAGAACCATGGAGATCAGAAGAAGAAAAAAAGACACAGCTGCGGATCAACTGACAATCGCCGTAGGAGAACCAGTGGGTGACTCGAAGCTATGGAGGGTACTTCTTTTTTTCTTCCCTTCTTTTGGCATGGTGCAAACGTTAAATTTGCCATCTAATTCCGTTTCAATTGTTGAGTACAAAGAGTTGAACAAGGGTACTGTGGGTAACCCGAGGAGAAGTATGTTTTCACATCACGTTGGAACGGAAGCAAAAACGAGAGTCCTTACGGACCGTGGGCATCTCCCTGGGATACTACGGAGGAACGTGCACAAGTCTCCAAGTAATCACGGGCTGCATGGGATTCCATTGTTCGCCACGGTGCCCCGTGCGAAGCGCGTCTAGTCCATTTAACCCTCCATAAGTACAAGGTTTAGTTCCGGGCCGCCAGAACATCAGGGCACGATACGATAATTTAAATGCAGTTCGGGCTACGATAATGAGCGTAACAGGTGTCCATATGTATTGCGAACACTTTGAAGCACGACATTGTGTCGTAATGGGGACATGAGGTGAGTGCATGTCCTTCCCCCCTGTCCACTGATTAGTTGACGTCAGTGGATGGTTGCATTTAGCCTTTACCGCCGCCGCATCAGCTAGATCACGGACGGTAGGCCTTGCTGTGGTTCTGGTTAGAGATTGACGCCAAACGCGAACAATACGGACAGTGATTGGCATAGCAAGTTATACAACACATTTGCCGCCATGCTGTATGATATTGGCTTTGCTTCTATGTGGTTCATTTTCTGTAGGGAAGATGGCCTGCCAAACAATGTTTTTGCAGGGAGGCTCGGAGACGAAATACACAACCGCCAACCCATCCATTTGGGGGAACGGCCATCTTTTTTTACGCTCACGCGAGAACCGCGCTTTTTTGGCTCGCACCACATGGATGAGGATGGCACTTTGCAGACCTGTTGGATCGTGCTGTTGTCAGTTACCGCCACAGCGTTGGATGCCTCGACCGGACCTGCAACGAGGAAGGTCTGGCCAGGTTGCAGTGAGGCAGTCTAGCAGGATTCAACGTTACGCCAGGAAGCCTTCGTTATCGCCAGCGCCATGAATACATACGATGGTTATAAATTGGTTAAGTAAATCCCCAACAAAAAAAAGTAACGATAACGCCATCCGGCGCGTCAGAATGGTCGCAATGAGAATGCCTATCGTCAACCCTGGCGGGATCAGTTTTTTTGTCACCACTTTCCCCTCATTTTTAGTTGCCTGTGGCATGAACACGCGCCTGACTGGTTGACCGAAAAAGGGCGATGCTGTCCCGAAGGAACGGGGGTGTGATAAACGACTATCTAAAAGAGGCAAGTTCCAACAGAAGTGTTCTGATATCCCATACTACCGGAAGGCGCCACCTGATGCCGCTGCCCGAATCGAGAGCAGTTGCGTTGAGCATGCCAAACGTGGTCAGACGCTTATTCCCCCTCCCCGGCGCGTATGGGCGTTTTGTAGTGGGGATTCGTTTCTGTTGAGCGCGAAGCTAGCGATGGTCATGATGATCAGCTGCTGTAGACACTGCTGATACTTGGGAATTGTCTACCGTTATCAGTGCCCCCGGTGCTGTGTGGGCGTTACTTTCAGATATGTGGCCAAAAGGAGTTTAGGATCTGAATCAATCCCTTTGCCGTTGATGTCACAACCGATGCGGGACGTTCTGATCAAGGGTCATTTTTAACGTCCCGCACTTTGAGCCGCGATTCCATGTATTACTCATTGGTTGGCTTCACACCAACCCCGCCCGCCATCTTGGTTCTTTCATTTGTATTCAGCAAAACTTGTCTTTTACTTGTCTTTATGATGTACATATGCCTAAGGAAAAGAGAGTAAACGAAAATTATGTATGCAGCTATTGACACAACATGAGTATGCAGCGATGATGCCCAATGCGAGATGAAGCAAACAAGGTCCAATCGCCATCGGGTATTCCAAGTCGCCCACCCCAAGGCACGAGCAGCGCAGGGTATAGATAGGTCCTTAAATAGTCGGAGGACGACCTGGGATAACGGTGAGAGTGGCGAGTATACAATACGAATCGCCCTCAAGACGATCGTTCTAGTCAAATAGGGAGAGGTACAATATGTAGGTGTTACCAAACGGCTGGTGAAGCGAAAGCAAACATTTTCATTTTGGTGTGAATGACCGGAATCGATTCTGCCTTTGCGAGCCCTGGAGATGATGAAGCAGAGACAATCTTGGCCGTGTGATCCTCGATACCGGGCGGGGTGGGTGGAGATGCTGAGGAAGCCGGTGATGTCGACGCAGAGTACGACGGAGATGGAGTATCGGGTGTCGTAGGGGGAGTGATGTACCCGGATGGGTTGGGAGGATTGGGGATGACAGGTTTGGGTGGTGACGGATACCGTTGCCCGTATGAAGGCGTCGGCGTCGTACTCGACGAGGCAGCGAAAGGATTCATTGATGGAGGAGGTGTTGACTTCTTGGTCGACGGGAGGATGTAAGTCGGGAAGGGGCCATTTCCGACAAAGTCTCTGCGGATCATCTCTTCGAACTCTCTGAGGGTATTCGGATCCACGTTCAGCTCCCACTCGAGGTATTGACACATCTCCCTTTCCATCTGGTTGATCTCGCGAAGCTGGAACATCCCCTGAGCAACGATAGACCAAGACTTGTTGGAGTACGTATCGTCGCAGATGACTTTGGATGCGAGCATGAAAGCGGAGACGAATAGCCGATGACCCGACGATCCCCGAGCGGTCGGAAAACGAGACTTGAGACGCTGTAGCAAGACTAGGGCGGCAAAAGTCACCGAAGGGTGGAGTTTGGTCCTGTGCAAAGCATAGGCTATGAAGTGGGGCAGTTTCACAGAAGAGTTGGACGAAGTGGGGGGATACTCGGGACATGCAAAGAGATGCGTGATGAAACGAGCGCATAGTTTGGAGGTCTGCTCGTGCCCGTAAAACTGGTCTTGCCTTGACGTAGGCTGTGTCGAGGGAGGCTTTGTAGAAGGTGCCTTTTAGCGAGTGAGTATGACAAGGCGGTAGTGACGACAGTGTGGGCTCACCGAAGGTTGTGGGTAGACACGAGGATGAGACGGATTATGAGTGGTGCGAAATGGCGATGGATGACTGGGGACGACGGGACCATGTACGGATGCCATTGATGAGGGGACGGAGAAAGGTGGCGCTGAAGGGAGACAAGGCGTAGGATTGTTCGAAAGGTCTGTTGGGGGTAAAAGCAAGTAAGTATATAAAGCGTTGAGGTCCCTGAGAATAGCACAAGGTTTCAAAATTATCCGAAAGTGGCAGATTTCAGATCATCCCGACAAAAAAAAATAATAAAAAACTGCAATAAATTATGTAATCAAAACGTGCCGAGCCAATTGACACCCAACCGAGCGAAGCCACGCCATGCAACCACGCCAGTGAAAAATTTCATCTATGTTGGGCCTGGCTACCCGCGCCGGTGCGGCACACCCATTATTTATTCTTGGCACCACCAAAATAATTGGGGAACGACTCCGTGAAATGAACAATGGAAAAACTCACCGTGCGAATACTGCTCCCGCAGTGCTTCCTGGCTTGCACTCAATTCTCGCCTGCTGTTGCCTCGAGGACGGCGAGAAGACGCTCGTTTACGCTCGTTATCCACCTTGTAGGCGTGGTCGATCGGACTTGCACAGTACTGTGATGTGGCAGTGGATCGAATGAGCAATGAACCGTTGCGATATGAGGGGGCTGAACCCTCCACCCGCCGCTTTTATAAGGACGCGCTCGGCGTTGCAGGGTGAACAATGGTCCCCTTTGAGCTGACGGACGCGATGACAAGAGCCACCGATAAAATGGGTGGCAGTTCTTCCCAAATCATCACTCATGAATGTGTCGGCCGGCCGGAATGCGATCCGCATCGCACCTAAAAAGCACTGTCGTAGTTTTCGAACCGGCTCAGTGACCGAGTTCATCGCCTTTACCCGGTAATAGCACTTGCGCCCAACCAAGCTTATCCATATTCTCTCTCTGGATACACCACTTTGTGTGTGTTCCAGCCCCAACACAGTCGTTGGGCCTTGGCCTTGGCTCTTTTTGCGACTTGGCCGGATCGACGCTACCATAGGCATCTTCCGTTGACAGCCCCATCATTCTGCTGAGTATCCCTTCCCCTATTCCGAGCCTTCCCATCCTTTCCTGAACCGATGTTCCGATGAATGTATCTGGGTATACCGGCTCTCGTCTTTGCCGTCTCTTTGTCATGTCGACTTTGACTGATAATACCAGCGCTATCCCTCCCGCTGCGCACGTAATCATCATTGACCTTTCTAATGTGTTTATTTCGGAGGGGATAGCCTCACTGTCCAGTATGTGGCATATGAGAAGCATGTTGTGAACGCTGAAACAGTGACAGCAACACCACACAAACTGCTCCGCTGTCTCCCAACCTGATCCGTTTCGGTTCGTCCTCCTTCATGCCACTTGCTTACCTATTTGGACGTCCCTCGTTTCCAAACCAAACCTCGTGACCAGAGTTCCCCCCACATGCGGAGAATCAGATTCATCGTGTAATCTCTACAATTCATTTCACAGAACTACAATCTGCCTTCCTCGCTTCTGCCTCGCATATCAAGGCAGGCATGGAGTTTCCGTATCTGATGTTACGTGCGGACGTACGCTCAAGTACGTGGCGTGCATGGCGTTTGTGCGTGGTTGACCATCCGTGCCATGATCCCTCCTACCATGTTCCACTCTAACCAGCGTCGATGTTTCAGTCAGGATGCCAATCTTTCTATCTTGCGTCGTCGTCCTGACGACCTGTGCTGGAAGTGAGCCTTGAGGCTGCCCGCAGTCCCACCACGATCTTGCCCTCACTCCTGGGTTTTCAACTGCCATCACCTGACCTAGCCCTTTGATGGCCACGAGAACCCCAAGACAGACTACTTCGATCGATTGAACTCTACTTATACATGTTAGTGCTAGTGGAGTGCCGACAGGGTCAGGCCTCCGTGCCCGCGCATAGGAATTCGTCTGCCCCTAAAAGGGGATGTGGGATACCAATGCCCATGGATGGCGTTGCACATCAGTCGACCGGTGAGAGGTTCAGTGCGTTCGACGCACGAGCAGCATACAACGAATCCACACGCATTTGGCTTGTCGAGCCGAGCTGCCACTATTATTCATTCTGCCTGCGTGCGGGCTGTCAACATCGTCTCTCCGCAAGACAAGGTGTCACGCTATTTACCAAATTGTTCCGTTTAGACCTTCGCCCTTCCCTTCCCTTCCCCTCACCCAAACTCTGCGATCCTGCGATATGCAGATGTTAAGATGCAGCGGGTACGCTGGTTGTTGAATCATATATACGATGTGATTTTGTTGGATGGGCGATGGGCAATTGCTACACCAGCATCTCATGATGCAACGTTCAAGTGCATCCAACTCCGATTCAACCAATCAAGTTTTATCTCCAATGCTCATTGGTTCATGCTATTCGTGCGCACGTTGGATGACGCCACTGTTTGGCGATTCTCTCGTTCATACAGGTTCATCGCCCGCCAGCGGTATTAGTATCTCCTTGTCTGATGGATGATGTGATGACCTCGTTGACAAGGCCAAAACGGATGAAAATTCGAGAGATAAGAGGTATATTGCCCATCAAGTCAAGATGACGTCTTTCGAACCTCTACGCAACGGGTCCCCCGTGTCGCGGCGAGTGGATAGATATATATGAATATCCCTCCGAGGCGGAGAAGTGGTAGGAAGATGTAGGCAGCCCTTATCGCGATATTCCGATGCACGATGAAGTCATACCTCGCATCCAGTGTATCTGATCTTCTCGTTCCTGTGCGGAGATGGTTCTCCCATATCACCAGATAGGCAGATAGCGTCCAGGTTCCAGGAGGCATCGACGGCAACATCAAATCGAACTTCGGCAGCTCATAAAGCCAAAACGACTCGGAGATCGGACAACGACGCCAGGATGGACACAGGAACTTTGAGCATATTGGTGTTGGGTGCGTCGAGATGAAGATGATCCTAATGTATCCAAGCTGTCTGTTTCGCCGCAAAGAACCAACCGAGTATAATTCACGGAGTTGTGGTTTGCCGGAATGTTGATAACAGTGATAACTTATTTCTTTCTTTCAATTATCCCGTTGTAATTCCGTTCGATGGGTGACAAAATCATTACCTCCACTCTCCGCGTTTAACAGTTCATTCTAGCTAACGTCAAAACCCGCCAACCAGAAGAGCGTCGACAAGGCTTTGCTTCAAGTTATAACTAAGAGATCGGGGTGACGTTTTGAGAGGTCATAGCAGCCTAGACTTCAATACTGTGTGCTTCCAGCGTCAATCGGCGTAACATACATTACAGTACTTCCACTGGGACGCGGCAAATGAGACGATCAAAAGATAAAGGCGCTGATATCAAGCCTTTTTAGCCGCGATGCGTCCGATAGTTTCAATTCTGACACCGCCTGTCACTGTTGACAGTGTGTGCAACTCGTACCGCGTCGTTGTCTGCATTTCGCGTCGCTCGCCACACTTGGTTCACATTTAGGTGGCGGCGTATGGCGCTGGTTCTCTTCTTTTAGGCAATCCGGCCCGCGGACTGGAACCACAACTAGGGGCTGGTCTACATCAATGCAAGCAAAATTCGAGTCCTTTGTGCTTGCTTTAATCAAGTCAATATTGTAGAAACGTGTACGCTACGATATGGCAATCACAATTGTAAGTATATACCTCCGTGCGCCCTGACTCAGTGTAAATGACGTGACTACTGAAAGCTGTGGGCCTGCCAGTGACCAGACGTGCCAAGGCTTGAGTCGTCTCAATTGATTATGACCAGCGATTCAACGTGTGCCTGGTGGTGGCACCGTAGGATTGCATTTCGCTCCCGAAGCTGGCTCGTTTCAGCCCTTGCTACGTTGCTTATCCTCCACTATCCGTACTTGTCGACCCAAGAATGTATCGCCTTTGTTTTCAGGCTTGTGGCTCCCAGGCTGGCCGGAATCTAATTTTCCCTCTTTTTCGACTTAACATCATTGTCATTATTATCCAGACAAGCGGGGCGTTTTGAACCGCCCGCATTTAGACCCTCTCCGCCGATACATCGACGACGCGCCTTGGAGATACAATGGACACGCTACGGCATCTCACCCGCTATGGATGTGATCGATTTTCCCATTACAGTACATATGACGCCGTTCGCTCTCTATTTGATTACCTTTTTGATGCGAATTTGTGGGCGCTATGAACGGAGGCATCCGAGGGTTCCCTCGTGACCATGATGGTTTTAGTACGGGCGCCCACTCGATACGCCCACACGCGCAGGGCTAATTTGCATGCGACGTTCGTATCACCTTCATTATCTCATGAAGGCGAAGAATAAAAACCAGGCAAGCCCCGCCACTTCTGTATTAGATGCCAATAGCCAAGTGTCTCAGCACGCGTATGCCCATACTATATTTGTGGTCCGTATGTATCTATGGCGTCAAATACCAACGCGGTCGGTGATGTCTCACCTTGTACGTACTATATGTGGATAGTGAGCGGTGAGGGGATAAGATTTTGCATTTTGGCCCTGGACCACTGATCATATTAGTCGGGTTGGCGTGCTTTTGGCGAGCACATCACTGCAGGTGAAAGAATAGGAGACCGAGGAGTCACGTTGGATTGTGGAATAGCGTCCAAATCATATTTCGCGTTCATTTAGGTCCCTGGACACAGCCAATGTCTCATCGTGTTCGGCGGAACGCACCGTATTCCGATGGTCGCCATAATATACACTCTCCGATCAGGGCTGTGAGCGCTCTGTCGCAGGCCCGCGACACTTCCGTGTCCACGGATCATACCCAGGAACACGTGCCTTGCCACCAAACATACAGGCCAGGGGGGCTTCGTGGATGGTTCATGCATGATCGTTTTGCTCTCGTCATTCGTCACGATGGCAGGCCCCCAATGTAGATAAGCGCATGAAATCACGGATCGTGCTGCCTCATTTCTTTCCTGGTAGCCACAAAGTCAATCTCACCATAAGGTGGCAAAGGAAGACGAAGGAGTTGTCTCACAGTGGTTGCGGCGAATGAGCGTGTGCCAACGCAAGCATGCTTCGACTCCGCGGAGGCCCGCCAGGATGGATATGACCGAAGGCCTCAACTGACTCTATGGTTATCTTATCATCCTTTGTTTCTCTAACGTCTCCGCGCCGTCCAAGCGCCGTTCGTTCCGTCCACCGTGAATTGAATGCAACGTGCAGTTGGTTGGCTCCAAAAACGCGCTGGCTCGAAGTCCGCCCATGCGACGTCTTTGGCTCCCTGCACCGCATACCAAAGGAATAGAGTAAAAAACACGTGGTGCAACATACCCTTTTGGACGAGTACGTTCTTCCCTGCACGACACGTACGGTCTAGGCTGCATCGGGTGTTTTTAACTGCAGATTTCAACAGCAGCGAATGGCAGCCGCAGGGCGAGTGACTGTATATCAACGTGATTTGACAGTTGACTTGAGCCTCTTTCTTTGATCCTTACCCTCCGTCTAGCATGCGGTGGCGCCCATGTGGCGGTTCAGAGGGCGAAACAACACGCCTCGAGGCAACAAAGTTTGATGGGATAGTTCCTTTATTTTGACTTGTACAAAATTGGAAGCTCGAGCATGCCACGCTTGCCTTGTCTGTCGAGGTCACAAGACGGAAAGAAGAGACGGTGGCCGAGGAACTTGGAGAGCGGTAAAAAGGCTGCCGTCACGCTTGCTTTTTCTTCCCGTACTTCAGGCTCTCATTACTTTTCTTTCCATTTTTTTCTAATCGGACCGTACCCATACCCCAATCGCATCACCCTACTTTTTTAAATTGAGTTACGCCACGTTCCGGGGTACGTACTAGTGCGAAACGCCAGACGGCTCCGCCCAATGCAACGTTTTTGGATCAGTCAGTGTGTACAAGCTTCCATATACCCTTGGTGGAGGCGAAGAGGGGCACAGTGGGATCGCACGATCCATCCCAGCGCGACTTGATCCGATGTCAAGAAGCGGTGCGCTTCCGGAGCGCCTCTCAGTACTTAGGTCATTTGATGGGCTTGACAGGACGGACGGTACGTACAACAGCCTTGCCATCGACTCGGGCGAGTCCGGAGGAGAAGGCCGCACGAAAGTCGTCCGCATAGGGTCCAATGCAGTACGCGTGCATGTAGTAATATATGTGTTATGAGCGGAATATGGTGCGAATGAAGATGTGCTCTGTGGAAAACGGCCACCATCACGTTGACGGCGGTCGGGGACGATAATGCGCAAGATATCGGGCAAGGTTGGATTGTGTGATCCCTAGCGCTAAACCTATGAATAAACGTGTGAGTCACTGAGCAACGACTTGAAGGTGTCGAGTCCTAATGGAACGGGCTTTTCCTCGTCTGTCCGTTTGCGTGACTTGATCGAATGAGATCCTCACAGAAGTGTGAGACCTCGAGATATGAATCGAAGGAGTCGAAGGATAGAATGGAAGTATACTTGTCGCGCGACAAAGGTGCACCGCATCGCCTCAGCTTGTACCTAAGCATAAATAGTTTTCAACGAAGGCAAGTCCACATCCCATCTCACGAGGGGTTTACGTCGATATGGCGGGTGCAAGATGCGTTGGTAGTTTGTATGACGCGCCTGACGGGACAAAAAAGAACGGTAATCATCTTTAGGCTTAGGCATCTGTTTTTAGGCTTAGGGCGTCCGTTTTTAGGCTTAGGGCATCCGTTTTTAAGCATAGACATCCGTCTTTAG
>JBBPJU010000540.1:0-21258 GCA_038088875.1 Austroboletus festivus
GGACGTTGGGTTTTCCCCCCATATCCGGTGCGGTGGTTCTTCTTGAGTACCTCTCCACACTCGAGAAGGTGGGGAATAATGGGTATGTTTGCTGCGCTCTTTGCGCCGTTTCATACGAAGAGGTCTTCCACCATCATCACTTCCCCTGGGAGATAATTCTAGTGGTACGGCTATCAGGACACCAGTATGTTCTTCCGTCATTCCTTCTGTTTCCTCAAGCCGTCTTTTTCATTCCTCGGAAATTATAGCACTCTAAGCTGCGGTGGTCACGGGCAAGAAGCCCTTTGCGTCCCTTTATTGTCCCATATAGATGGACTACCACGGAATACTTCTTCTTTTCAAACCTCTTAGCGCTGTTACTCGTGTGTCTGCCCCAAACATCCGTCCTTCTATACTATCCGAAGCGACCTCTGCGGTGGAGGGCGCCAAGTGGAGCTCATTAAATATGTACTGCCAGAATGCCTTGAACGTTCGAGCGAACTGAAACGCTGACATCATTTGATAGGCACCGCCTTGTCGAGATAGCGAGTCTTACTGCGATTCATGCGTGAACATGGCTATCTCTTTCTCTCTTTTTTTTTTTTTTTTTTTTTTTTATAAAGGGCTCTGCGCAGTTTTCTGACGTCAAGCTATGTTGCGAGTACAGGTCCGAAGGACTTGATTGGACGTTATCTCACATCCATTCCGGCGATGTTGCGATCGCCTGAATGGATGCAGCGATGGGACTCATGTTTTTTCATGTGGCAGACGACAGCTGCTGCGTATTCGAATCTCTGACGGCTCCAAGGAGTGCACGGTTGCACGGCTGCAGTCGTGGCTTAAAAAGGGGTATGACGCAGCCTTTTAGTCGGAGTTAGCCCAGGGCCGTTCTTCCAGCTTACGGTAGAACCCTTGTCGCCAGGACAAAGCCTCGAAACTGGATAGGTTTGAGCTGTTGCCCCTCCCGTTGACAGGTGCCGGAAGAACCCTTTTTGCGTCGAGGGTGAGAAGTTGAGTCCATTTCGACGGAAGCTGATAGGTATGAGGTTCGTGTTCTACTATACGCCGTGGCGTTTGAGACCTGGGAGGAGAGGTTTGACTGTATGTTGGTGCAGCCGCTGGGTCTGAAATCTGTTACAATAGAGGGGGGAGTATTGAGCGAGAGAGGGTACGTACGTATCCCCGCTCGGGGGGAGTGTACCGCCGGTGTAATTAGTGGAGTACTGTTGGCCCTACAAAAACCTTTTGTGTATTTCTTGTACTTTCTTTTGTGAGGCATTTGTTCGACAATCTGGCAATTGCCATCGGACTTTCACACCGCCAGAACACATTTAACTTTCTCCCAGGCAGAATCCGCGCAGTCAGGCCCAACAAGTACAGCGCCACTCCCACTTCTTCCTTGACTCTGTATTTGATGCCACCAGAACCGACCAAGGGCAACTTGAAGCGCAAGGCGAGTCGGAGAGACGTGGACGAATACCGATTTGATGGGGGCCATACGCGCGAAATAGAACAGAAGAGGAATAATGGGCAGATCTCGTGTGCAGAGTGTCGAAGGTGCGATCATCGCGCATTGCAGTTCTCCTGTCGAAACCATGGCGCTGACCTCATGGACAACGAAAGGTTGAAGATAAAGTGTGACAAGCAGATCCCTTGCCAATCATGCCAGGTATGTCGCTATTTTTTTTCGTGCCCTGTGCGCGTGTCTCGCTTGCATGGCTTTACTTTGTTCACCTCACTCCCACGCATGTTGTAGAGGAGAGGTTGCGCAGCGCTATGTCCAAACGGTACGTCCTCATTCTGTAGTGTTTTCTTGGTTCCTTTTGCTCATCACTGTGGCTTGGTTGACTCTATGGTCGTATGGGGTTGCGTCTGGTCTAACAGGCAGCTTGTCGACTGGTCAAGGCACCCGGTACGTCAGCATTGATCGCTTGTTAAAGTAGACCCGGCAATCTGACATCCAAGAACGCCACACGTCATTTCATCCAGGTTCGTTCTCGCGGCGACTGAGCACCTCCACCGTCGGATCGCCAAAATGAGCGAGCGCATCAGGCAACTAGAGGATGCGTTGGGTGAGTTGCACTCCCAGCACTCGACGGAGCAGCATCCGCTCTTGCACGACGAAGTTATGGCTGCGACACACAAGGACGAGGACCCGAGCGCCTCGCCAGAAGAGGTTGGGCTCAGTCACCCGCCGGAGCTACTGGATATGTTCGGTACACTGTCGATTACCGACCAGGGGATCTCGCGCTTCTTTGGGCCTACCGGTGGATCGGAGGTGGGTTTCTTCCCCCTCCCTTTCTTTTGATGCCAGGACGTGATATTTTAACTTTGGCTTTCCTCCCCTCTGCTATACATAGTGTCTCTTGATGGCAAGTCTCACCCGTTCCCGAGGTGGAATATCCATATTCATTTCTCTCCTTTATAGTCGGACAACGTAACACAGCAGGACGGGACCGGAGCTTCGACGCCCGAATCGGCAAGGGATTCAGAGACGCCTCAGTTGCATCAAGAACTTCGCATGTTTTCGCAGGCGTTTCCGTTCAGCCACTCGGGTCCGACGGGCGCCGTTCGTGAAATTGTTGAGGGGCATTTACCCAACTGGGAGCGTGCTAGCTACCTCACACAAACGTATTGCGAACAAGCTGGCTGGTTATACCACGGCGTCTCCAAGGAACAGATTATGGAAGAGCTTCTTCCGATATACTACGCAAACGGGCCTGTCAAGGCGACGGACGATAGCAAGAGTCCGCATGAGCTTGCGTTGCTGTTCCTCGTGTTTGCCATCGGTGCGCTTGTGGATCTCTCTCAGGAACCGGAGAGCGCCGAGGCGGAACATTATCACCGAATTGCGCGCGCGGCGTTTTGTCTACAGTCCGTGCTCGAAAAGCCGTCTCTGGTGACCATCCAGGCGCTTCATATGCTGAGTATATACAACGCCATGAGTGGAAATGAATTGTCAGCAAAGGAAACGAGTATGGAGACCACATGGTCGCTGATTGTGCTTGCCGCGCACTTGTCCCAAACCGTGTGTTTTTGTTTTTATTCTTTTTTTTTTTTTTTTTTTTTTTTTTTTTTTTTCCAAGAGGTGTCCCCGTGTTTGGTACTTATTCGTCTTCTACGTTATCAGATCGGACTTCGTGAGTTAACACATCTGGATTCGAACACAACGTTGATGATAGAACCTTGTCATGGGTCATGGGGTTAGATCGGGAGAGTACAAGATGGGATTTGCCCGACAAAATCGTGCACCGGCGACGTGTTATCTTTTGGGATCTGTTTGTGGCGGATGCATGGCATGTAGGTAAAGGTCACAAGGGTTTGATTCTTCCGTGGCTGACATTGCTTTCTCGGTAGAGCCTCAGCACTGGCAGACCGCCAGGTTTTTCCCGCGCCTATATCGATTGCAAATTCCCAGGCGGCGGAGATTCCAACGAAACACATGAAAGTGATTTCCATGCCTTTTGTGAGTGATCCTATCTGTTGATGGTACTTGTCTCATCGGCTTTTTTAAAAATGCGTCAGCAGTCGAGTCATGGGGTTATCGTTTTGCGCGCGATTGTACTTCTGAAATTGCTGCACTAACATTGACCGCTGACATTCCTAGCTATGCGACGATCATGGAATTGGATCGCAAAGTGCGCGAGTTTCCTATGCCTGAGTTCATAACGCAGTTTACTGCAGCGTTGATTGCACCCGTGCCCACCATTCCCACGGAAGACTTGGCTTTACATGAGTCTATGGGCCGGTTTGTCATGTCACATATACGGGAAATCAGTAAGTTTGCATTCTTGCACTGCCCTGGGCGAGCAGTCACACCCAACAGTGCTACTTTATATACACCGAAGTTTCTTTGCGCAAGCGATCATCGAGAATCCTGTCAATCCGCTCAAGAGTCAGTATGCACCGTCGTTTCTCGCTGCGTATCGAGCCTCGTCGACGATATTGCGTACGATTCGGGCACAGTACACCGTCCATCCGCATCTTTGCGAGCGATTCTGGTCGGTTTGGACGACTGCTTTCTCAGCTGCGGTGCGGCGATCCTTTCTATTGCTTTGTATGGGTTGATTTGACCGATGGAGTTTGGTTGGACAGATCGTTTTTGGTACGATCGTGACGCACGGGCCGAGGTCCCCATTGGCCTCGAATGCGATCAAGGAACTGGATGAAGCCTGTGCTCTCTTTTCGAAGGCTGCCGGACGTACCCGGAGGGCGGCAAAAGCACTTGTAAGTCTGGGCCCGACGTCGTGTGTCGTTTCGCTCATTGGACTCCTACGCCTTTGTTTTCTGGACAGCCGATCTTAACCAAACTAAGCGAGAAAGCGCACCACGCGATAACAGCATCTCAGAGCGAGAAGCTCCCCGGCCAACTTGGGCAACAGTGGTCGGTCAACGCGGAATGGGATGAAGACGACGAATTGGCGATCTTTGCCGGGCGAACGCGGTTCATTTCGTCGCGGCGTTTGCCCAAGTCCAAGGATCCACTCGCCTCTGTCCCTGAGCCCTCTGGAGGTCCGCCTCTGGATGGGGTACGTTCGTCTGGGTTTGGCGCATTCCCAGTCGAACTGACTTCTGCGCCGCAGCAAGCCTATCCTCGTGCGGAGAGCTCGTCGTCATCGTCAGCGTCGTCTGTTCAACGATGGTCACATGCCGAGCATGATTCGTTGCAGTATCCGGTGCGGTCCGGGGAGTATAATACCACCACTGTGGGCTCCAGCGCTGGGCCGGGGGTGCCACCGCCAATTATGCCGCAGTGGCGGCCGCCACGGCGGTCTCATTATTCGTATGCGGCGCATCATCAATCTCAGCATCCACCTCAGCAACCTCAGCATCAACACTTGCCATCACAGCCTCTACCGTCACCACTAGTGGCAGCTCCTTCGCGCACAGTGGCACATGAGCACGCGACGACGCCGCCGTACTCCTGGGGCCATCCATCGTCGAGTTCGTTTTCCCCGACGAGTTATGCGGGTACAAACGGAAGTGGATCGACTCACTCTCACTCCCATTCGCATTCACATTCGCATGGGTACTCTACACAACCCCATCCCCAAGTCCACGTGTACGAGCAACCGTCGCCACCAGGGAGCCACAATCCGTACCCAGCGTCTCGGTCGTCTCAACACCAACAGCCTCCAACAGTACCATCCGCGACGCAACCGCAACAGCCTGCGCAGGCGCCGTCTGAGCTGACCGAAATTGGGCTGGTATCACAAGAGTCGAGGTTGGATGAACGATGGACGTCGTTTATGCGGGATTCAGGGTATTTTGAAGGGTTTGGCTATCGAGGTCGGTAGGTGGGTGGGTTTTCTTTTCGCTGTTTCGTGCACACGCTGTCTCTATCCGTCTGTCTGTTTGTCTCTCTCGCTCTCTGTTGCTCTTGCTAGTAGCTCTGTCGTGTATTTGAGCGACGGGGTTCGTTCGAGTTTATTGTGCACTAGCACTATGTATCTTTTTGACCATATGTCACGTATGGACATGTTTCTATAACTCTGGTTTTATTGGATGTGTGATGGAGAGCACTCCTATGGTCTCAGAGGAGACTGATGAAATAATTGGAGTTTCGATCTAAATCCAAAGGAAACCCACGAACAGGTTGGAAGCGATGTCATACACATTATTGACGGAGAGGTACCACTACGAGTTGGCTCGCTCTAAATTGCTTCATCTAAAAATATCGGGTGTGTAGCTCTCACGGTTGGTTGTGCTTTGCGTCTAACTTACACCTCAAACACGGCCGGATATGAACCCGCAAACACATTGCGCCTAGGATCATGAGTATTGTAGGAGGATTTTAAATAGTAATATATTATTTGTCTCCCCATACTGGAGCACATACCATGACAATATTACCATGTATAATTCAAAACATGTTCTCATCAAACTGTTGGCATGCCATGTTCAAATACATATCATCAAATTGACAGGAATCTGTCTTAGTTGTACATTTTGATACTTATTTCCCATGTGTACAGAGAGCAGATTTAGCACAATCCCAAAATCTGTTCAAAATATGTTTGTCCTACACAGACTGAAAAAGTTTCTAAGACATAGATGGTATGTACCTAAAATATGACAATAAATATGTGATGTGAACTTATCAGTTATCCAACTCAGCATATGTTAAGGAAAAATATTCACCACCCACTTAGTGGCCCACTCATCAGGCCACAGAGCAGAGCACTCTTGCTCATGCAGTGAGCTGTGTCAGAAGTGCTAGGCTGGAGGCTGTCATGTTCTAATGAACCCCACTACCTACAGGCTCATCTCCTGCATCCTCCAGCACATCTCTGGCACCTCCTGTGTACATGCCTTCATATATACTATTACTTATCCTTCTGCAATTGGACATTATCCAGACTTTGCTGGACTTTGCCATTTATTTGTTTCTTTTATGTCATTCACCTGGTGGAGTTCATTTGGAATATGCACCCACATCTTCACCCTTTATTTATGCTTACTTTTCACTTTCAGCCCTTCCTCAGTTGGATATCAGTTTCACTAGACTTCAGCTGAGGTAAGGGCTTTTCCTACATACTTATCTATCTAGCTAATGTACATGTAGACTTCCTTGCTAGGTACAGTTGAATATTAGTCTCACTAGACTTCAGCTGAGATCTCCTTGCTAGCCTCCAGCCTGTTATAGTCCCATGGGAATGCCCACCCACTCCCTTCCCTTCAGAGTTGGATCTACTGCACCTCTCTATGATGTAGAAGGTCAACAACCCTCTTTAGGACCTATCTGGACTTACTAGGGAGTTTCTCTTTAGGGGACATCTATATGACTACTGGTGCAATAAAGACTACGTCATGGACTGGCATGGAGATCCCAATAACTGGGGAAGAAATGACTCCAATCAGGAGAACATTTTCCCCTCAAGGGGCAATGAATGATATGGGTGGAATGATCTGGATAATGGGGATAATAGTTTCTAAGTATAATTCCCCAATCAGATCTGTTCCTTTACAGTTTCATTAGTTACCTCTTCTATCTTCCTCTTACTCCACACAGCATCCATCAGAAAAGGTATTACTTCCTATCTCCTGATAAGATCTGATTATATTATTCTTAGATGGACCCCCTTCTTTTTCCTTTCCTTTTTAATTCATTCTTGGCTTCTCAATTTATTCACCTTGCCATCTCAGCAAGGTATTTCATTTACAGATGCTTTCTCCATACTTGGCTTCTCTTTATAGTTGAGCAGTACTTCCTTCAGCAGACTTAGTCATTTGCTCTATTTAGTATAAATAGGCACTGTGTACACTAGGATAGGGCAGCTGAATTCTATGTGAATCTATGTGGAGTATCAGCCATATCTTGTGAAGGTGGACAGTTTACCTTTGCTTGAGAGAGTTCTTATCCATGTTGAGCTCAACCATTGTCTACTTCTTCATAATGAGATTACCACAGGATGCACTGCTATCCTAAGCAATTGTATTGCCTTCAGCCCCTGCCTTGGATCCTTTGATCAGCAGATTATTGCTTGACTCTGTGTCTCATATTTCATAACAAAAGAATTTAGCTCTTGCTTATCTCCCCCTGTTTTATTAGAAGGGATCTTACCACCAAGATTGCAACCCACTCTGGATCAGAAGATGAATCCAGATCCTCCTCCCCCACCAACCAGACTATTTGAGAGACCCCTATCCCTAAAGCACTTTGAAGCACCAGGCACAGATAAACTTCTAGAACTCCTGCTCTCATTCACCCTCTTTTCTCACTGAGTCTTCCTCAGGTTACTCAAGGAACACCACCATTTTCACTATCTCCTCTTCCATCTAGAATCAGCAGATGCTTGCCCTCTCCTATGGGATTGGATATACTGATACTCAGTAAAACATCTCTATAAGGAAGCCCCTCTTCCCAGACAGTTACACTCCAAGCTCCCCATCCCACCCCTTCCTACTTATTGTTATGGAATGATGGAGGAGGACTCTGACTCTGTACCCAGATGTGCTGGATGCCCCATCTTTTTTTTCTTCTTTAAAGCAACCGATGGACTTAGATGCAGACTTCTCAAGTGACCTTGCCTGGGGAGATTCCTTAGAGTGGTGGAGTGCATCCCCACCACTACCAGAGAATCAGGAGAACGTTCCACTGGAGAACCTGGAGTGGTTCACCTGAGACTTAGAGGAAATAGCTGAGTATTTTCTCTGACAGGATAGACCATTCCCCTTCCTATGAAAACCTTTCTTAATCTTCTTTTAGACCACTTCAGAATATATTTGATCTATCTCACAGTTATGTACAGTTACCTCACCACCCCACCTTCTCCACACAGCATCCACCCAGTTAGGTATTACTTCCCTTCCCACTGATTAGATCTCATATATCCTCATTTGGAGAACCTCCCATTTCAGAGGAACTCCCACACACTACCCTTCTCTTTTTATCCATAGGCAGTGTATGCTTCCATTTTGCCAAACTCTTTAGGACACTTTCCATTCTTCACTCTCAAAAAGGGTGAATCTTATTCCCACTCAGGAGAGCATCCTGTATGGGAGTATATTCCCATCCCCATCCCTATTTAGTATATAAGCACCCCTTATATCTTAGATAGCTCTCTAGCTAAATTCTATGCATCCTTACATGGAGCTTATGCTGTATCTTGAAAGGTGGACAATCTTCCCTTTCTTGAGAGAGTTCTAGTCAGGCAGTGCCTGAATCATCGCTTCACCATCTTCCACCTTGCCACCACCACCTGGGAATCCATCCTAGCTGTCTGTATCTGGTACAGACCACAGCTCGGAGCTACAGACTTGTACATTGCTTGACACCTGCAACTCCATATCTTGTGTTCCATATCACTTATGCCCCAAGTACTTCTCTGCCCAATTCAGGAGAACCATCATCTCCCCTCTCCAGGCCACCAAACAAAGAGTAGAAGAAGAAATGGAGGATATCCTAACTGGAAAAAGAAGACTAGTCTTTATTAAGCCATTTATGGAAGAAGCTGATAAAGAAGAGGATCTATATTCAACCATGATGGAAAAAGTTACCAAAATTAAAGCTACCCTGCTGACAGACTTTTCTGGATACAGTGAAGATGCACTATGGTGGTTAGAAGTGATGATGAACTACTTTGAATTGAACAAGAAGATTTACAATAGTGACACTGCCAAGATCATCACTACCTTAAACAAGATGTCTAAGAGAAGAGGAAGAGTGTATGCAGAAGGAGAATACTTGTTCTCCCTGAGTAGGGATGATAAAGATAAAATATGGGACAAATTTAATGAAAGATTTACCAACTCTTTTGTCTCCATGGAGGAACTAGCCAATGCCAGAAGGAAAATTGGAAATCTCTGACAGGATTGCAGGCTGTTTACCAGTAAATCAATCCAAAAAGATATCCAGGACTTCTAATTGCTGGTCACCAAATTGGGAGTAATAGATGAGGGGGCCTTGTATGAGTGGTTTGTATAAGGCCTAAATTATGATATCACTAGGGATATCATCTGTCTTAATGAACTGACCACTATTAAAAGGTGGTATGAAGCAGCTTACAAACAAGTATGACAGCTAGAGTGGGTAAGAGATTTATTCAGAGGATACTATATCCACCATGGAGGTGGAGGGAATTCATCAGGAAGAGATTCTAATATGATGGATGTTGATGCAATCAAGCTGTTGCCAGTTGAAAGAGCCTGTTATATTAAAAACAGGTTATGTTTCATTTGTCACAAGAAAGGATGTTTGTTATGGAATGATGGGTGCACCCACCCACTCCTTTTCCTGATGAGTTGGACAGGCCCTACCTGTCATGGATGCGGGAGACAAACGATCCCCTCTGGGACATTCCCCAGTTCATGAGGGAGAATCTCCTGAGGGGAGATGTCTATCAATACTGGAGGGAGGAAGACTACTATACAGACTGGACTGCATCCCCCAATGAGTGGGGAGTTGCTCCTATGCCTAGGAACAGCCCCAGGAGGGACAATACCAACAGAGGGTGGTACGACTGGACCAACTCCCTGGACGATGATTCCCCATTCTAGTATGCTAGGGATTCCTTTGATTTATTTGTAAGCACGACACCCATACCTACTCTTCACAGCAACTGGTCGTGCTTTGACCCCTTCCTTTTCTGCCCGCTATCCCAGCTATACTTAGAACAGACATTTATCCATTTATAGATAAATAGTTTATGTGTGAATTCTCCCACAACCGTGAGAGAATTCTCATGCACTGCCTTTCCTCTTTCTTCATGGCAGTGTGTGTCGATAAGGTTATAGACACTTTCCCCTTCCCCAATAACTTTCAGTTGGGGACATATTTTCCAATTACTAAGATGGGAACACTTTCCCATCTTATCCCCGATTAGTATAAAAGTGCCTATGTATTATTAGTTTAGCTCCAGCTAAATTCTATGTGACCTTACGTGGATAACAGCATACCTTGAAACAGTGGATGGTTTACCGTTTCTCGAGAGAGTTCAAGTGTGGATCACACTCAACTATAGTCACCAGATCTTGACCTATATCTATGTGGCCCAGCTCGCTATATTCTATATCGCCACTGCCACCGGAACTCGACTAGGAATGTTCAACAATCTAGTCACAGAATGACTCCATGTCTCATATTCTGTATCAATATTCCACTTGAAATCATAGGAAATCCAGAAATGGAAAACCTTTGGAGAAAGTAAGGGAGGTGGTGGTGGAAGACTCCAACTTTAGAACTAAAACTGATAAAACCATAGAGTACATAAAAAAAGTACTGGCTGAAAAACAGACCACTAGGAAGGAAATGCTGAAGGTCCTTCAACAAGTCTATGAAAAAGATAAATATGCTGATGAAACCAAAGAGGAGGAGGACAAGGATGAAGAAACAGTTGCTACCTTATTGACCATGCTGGAAAAAAAGATAAAGAAGATAAAGGGTTTTTTAAAGGGAAATGGAAGTTTATGTCCAATTCCCTTAGCTCACCTAATATATTAGTATCTCAAGAATAATGATCATTGACCATTTCTATTCGCATTCAAACCCCATCAGGAAGCATTGATATGACAGCCCTAATTGACAGTGGGGCAACCAGAAACTTCATAAATGCTAAATATACTCAAAAGTGGAAACTTCCCTCCATCTAATGAGAGATCCCTGAAGGGTACTCAATGCTGATGGAACTCTGAATCAAAGAGGAAGTATTACTCACAGAGCAACAGTTGTCTTTGACATCAGAGAAATCTGACAAAGAAGAAATCTCATAGTCCTCAAGAGCAGGAAAATCCCCATCATTCTAGGAATAGCATGGCTAACTGATGAAAACCTGGTGATCAACTAGAAGAAATGAACAATTTATCTTTATCCAGAAGAGCCAGAGGAATGAAATGAATAGGTAGCACAATGATACCTGTATAAATATCTAACAAAAGACCTAAACAATCCATCAGAAGACATTATAATTCAGAAATGTCTAACAGAGGAAATAAAGAAGACCACTATCTTGATAGAGATAGTTAGCCATAATAATAAGGAGAAGATGACACTCCTGGAGGAACTGAGGAAGTATCAATCTATATTCTCCAAAGAAGCAGCAACCAACCTACCTCCCTCACAATCCTATGATCATCAGATTGAACTTGTAGAAAATTTTGTCCCTTGGCAGATGAAGAACTACTCATTAAACCTCAAAGAAACCCAAGCATGCCAAGATTTTATTAATAAACATATGAAATCTGGGAAAATTAGAAAGTCTTGCTTGCCGTAAGCATCACCCTTCTTCTTTGTGAAGAAAAAGGATGGCAAGTTACAACTCTGTCAGGATTATTGATACCTCAACTCCATGATGGTAAAAAATGTATACCCCCTCCCTGTTACAGAACGATGGACACGGCCGCCTACACCATTTCCTGAGGAGTTGGATAGGCCACATCTCGCTTGGATGTGGGAGACTAACGATTCCTTGTGGGACGCCCCACGTTTTTCTCATGAATCACTACTGCGCAGGGATGTGTATAGGTATAGGAGAGAGGAGGACTACAGGGTGGACTGGTATGCCAACCCCGAGGATTGGTGTTACGAAACGATGGAGGCGCTCCCCCACTCCATACCCAGAGGCGTTGGATGTGCCGTCTTTTTCTTTTTCCTCAGGACATTTTGCAGAGATGCAGGACGACTTCTCAAGCTCATTAGCTTGGGGAGATTCTTTAGACGTCTGGACAGTGTCCCCTCCGCTGCCGGACAACCAGGAGAACATTCCCCCAGGGGACGAGGAGTGGTTCACGTGGGATGCTCAGGAGCTGTACGATTATGTAAGGAGGCGCGAGAATATGTTCCCTTTTAATTCCGAATAAGTTTCTTTTTATTTATTTTCACTGATCCTTTTAGGATATATTCGATCTATTCCACAGTTACTGTCAGTTACCTAACCACCCTTTCCGCTCCATACAGCATCCGCCGGTTCAGGTATTACCTCCCTTCTACCCGATAGATCTCATATATCCCCTTTTGATCCATTAGGTACTTCTCCCACAACTGTGAGAGAGTTCCCATGCACTGCCCTTCCCTTTTCATCCATAGGCAGTGCATGCCGTTAATTACGGTACTTGCAGTTCCATTTCCCCTTTTTCATTTAAGGACGCTCTTCCATTCCCTGCTTCTATTATAGCAGGTAGTATTCCGAAACCCCCGCGGGGAATAAGTTCCCATCTTATTCCCTTTTACGTATAAATAGCGCCCATGTAACTTTAGAGTTTCTTTAGTTAGATTCTATGCAATCCAACATGGAGTCAGCTGCACCTTTGAGCGAAGAAGGTTCTTCGTTCATCAAGAGAGTTCTTCTGAGGCATTGCCTCAATCACTGCTACATCATTTACACGCTAGGGACCCACGCCAGAGCCAACATCCTTGCCGGATTCATACGTCGCTGCCCTTGCCTCGGCTACGTCGATCATCTCGTCGCCAAGAGACTCGGGCTCCATGTACTGCGTTCCGTATCAAAAGAATCTAACTCTGAAACTACTCCCCTCGTTTCTACGAGTCAGGAAGTACTACCACCAAGATTGCACACCCTGGATCAGACGATGAATTCCGTCCCCCCTCACCCACTTCTGAGTCTATATGAAGGACCCCTATCCCAGAGACACTTCGAGTCCCCCGGAGCAGACACGCTGCTAGAACTCCTTCTCTCACCCACCCCAGTCCCTCACCGAGTCTTGCTGAAGTTACTTGAGGAACACCCCCATCTTCACTTTCTTCTCTCCCACCTCGGATCAGTCGCAGCCCGACCCCTCATCGAGAAGTGGACTATCACTTACTCACTTCGGAACAACCTTCTATCTCCGCACCCGTCCCGACCCCTGCCCCTGAAGGATACGTCAACCCTGACTACTTCGCAGCAAGGTCCCACTGGGAAGTAATGAGATCAACTGACCCCTGGTCATCGGAGAACCAAAGAAGGATAGCATCAAACATACACCAAGAACTAGCCGAAGAAAGGATCCGAGAAGAACAAGAAGAGATGGCACCTACAGAATTAAAAGCAGCCCTTCTGGCTGACTTTTCCGGAAATAGTGAAGACGCCATTTGGTGGATAGCAGCCATGGAAAACTACTTTGCAATAAACAGGGACTTGTATACGACAGACTTAGCAAAGGTGGTAACCGCACTAAACAAGATGCCGAAAGGGAGGGGGAGAGTATTTGTGGAAGGACATTTCGCCCTGGATAAAAATGTTGAAGAAAAAGAGAAAACGTGGGCGAAATTTGTAGAAAAATTCAGCAACTCTTTCGTGTCGAAGGAAGAGTGTGCCGATGCCCGCAGGAGGATAGGAAATATATGCCAAGACAAGGGGCCATCCACCATGAAGAGCACCCAGAAGTATATCCAAGATTTCCAACTCCTTGCTGCTAAAGCCGGTGTAACCGACGAGGGAGCACTTTGTGAATGGTTCGTCAAGGGACTGAACCAGGATATTGCTAGGAATATCATCCTATTAAAGGAGCCGACCACTATCAAGGAGTGGGTCGAGAGCGCACAGAAACAAGTTCAACAACTGGAACGGATAAGAGATTTATCCGGAGGACGATTCATCCATCAAGGAGGAAATGGAGGAGGCAGATTGTCAGGAAAGGATCCAAATGCAATGGACGTAGACGCGATCAGACTATCGCCTACAGAAAGAGCTCGCCGAATCAAGAATGGCCTTTGCTTCATATGCGGAAAGAAGGGATGTTCCACTCGAAACCACAAGAGACCTGGCTCCGCCCGCACAATGGAGAGAACCAGAGAGATCTCGGACGGGATAACAAAGGACCCGCCACCACCCGATGAAACTGTGGAGTACATACAGAAGGTACTCGATGGCAAGAAGGGAACGAAGGATCAAATCCTCAAGGTCCTTCAACAGGTGTATGAAGATGATGTCTTTGTGGATGATGAAGACGATTTGGAATGTATTCCACACTTCCCTTCTTTCCCCATTTGTCCAAAATGATGAATATAGAATTGCTGGAATGCCACCCCCTCCTGAGATCATAGGTGACAAGAAAGAATATGAGATCAAATGAATCATCAATCACAGAGGACACCTAGGATGAAGATCATATTTAGTACAGTGGAAAGGATACTCAACTGTAGAAAACACCTAGGAACCCAAAAATAACTTCACTCACACCGACGAAACTCTAACAATGTATAAAAGAAAACACAAATTATGATCAATGATAAACAACCCACCACCTGCTGCAAATTCTACCAATTCTCCCTCAAAAGCAATGGGCCCACCAAATATTCTTATCGATTCTCCAGCATTTCCATCTTCATTCCAAAAAGAAAAAGATACTATGACCAGCAACATATCCAAACCCACAAGTGTTTTTGCTGAATTAATTATTGCCCTTATCATTATCATTACTAGCCTGTCATTCCTTTCCTCATTATCAATCATTCTCTTCCTTTTCTTTTACCTTATGGACATCCCCCTCTTCCTATTCTTATCACTTTAAAGTTCATCATTCACATCCATTTTGATCTTTACATCAACAATATCAATCTCTCCTCTCACACCACCATTTTTTTCCATGTTCATGTCCCTTATCCTCACCCTGATCAAAGACGTCTTCAATCTCCAGATCCTCCCACCCTCTTATAGGAGAATTGCCTATGCTGCTATTTTGGATGAACCTCAAGGACTGGCTTTATTAGAAGCCAATCTCAAACTCCATAAATTATCCTCTATCATTCTCCTCATCAACACCTATTGAAGCTATGTCTCCACAAGACTCTTGGTCAAAGAAAACCCAATGGTGAACATTACTGAGGTGATCACAGAAAATCTCCACACTGCAGGTGTGCAAACCCTCAATGCCCTGAACTTCTGTGGACTGGGATACTTCATTAAGTGACTCCCCACCTCCACCTTCTTTGGAAAGATCTACCCAATCTACCTCCAATTACCAAGAGGTATGGGACAGCGAGGATTTATCAACATTGAACTTGTGAGACAGTTCACCTTTCTTAATGGCAGCAGTTTCCCATTTGAGGCTGAGTTGAATAGACGGATCAGAGGAGAATCAGCAGATAGCAAAGAATGAGAGAATCTTCTTCCCCTCCCAATTCATATCAATAAACCTCTTACAGAAGTTAAGGGACCAGAAATCACAGAAAGTGTTACAATCTCTGATCGAGATTATCTCAGACACAGGAAGGATTGTTTCTGCACTATGTGCTGGCTCTGAATGGGGAATGGTTATGATATGGATGAGCTAGACCCTCCACTCAAGGAGGAACCTGCTTGGCCAGTAGCTGATGAGTGGATGGAGTAATGGGCTGAAAGTCAGATGGATGGACCCTATATTTTTCCTTTGATACCCAAAAGCTGAGTTCCCTTTTCCTCCTCAGTATTGGGGACATTTTCAGTCATTGATTTACTTCAGATCTTCTATCAATGACCTCTCCATTGATGTACCTTTACTTCGGCTCTCCTCATGGAGGCCTTATGATTCCAACTTCCATTACCCCTATCCAGTATGTTGGGCATCACCACCCCTTTTTCATTTACCATATCTTCGAACTACCTCATTTCTTTGCCTCATGTGAGGTGTAGCATTTGTGGATCTCAATCTGCAGTGCCTCTTCCTATATCCAGAATTACCAAGTGTGGTAGCAGTCTTGCACCCATTGGTCCTACACTATAAATACAGTAGTCATATGTACTTGTAGCCTCAGCTAGATCTACACAATCACAAGTGTGGTGTCTAGTTTCCTCAGTGTAAAAGAGTCACTGTGGCAATCGAACTCCTTAGGATTTCTACTAGTCTTTGTGCTACTATTGAGTGCATGCTGCAATAAAGGATCAGACTAGGTATCACACTTGTCCAGCATAACAGAAAGATCCAAAGGGGAAGTCGACGAAGCGCTGCCCAGACAACTTATACCTCCAACTACACCATTCCCCCACTCTATACCCCAACAACCTCAGTGACCTAAGTGACCTCTCTCCACTCAAATCTCCATCCATCGAAATGAATCCCCAGTCTTGCCTACCCACCCCCAAACCTATCAATGTTATCAATGTGGAAGTCCTCACCATCTCTGACCATCCTGTCCCCACTATACCTGCCCCTACTGCAGACAGGATATTTCCAGACACCCCCAACATCTCTGCCCCAATTGCAACAAGGATGGATCTAACTAGATGGATGATGGACTGGGATGAGATCGATGAGGTTCATCGACCTTATCGATGGGGTAATGTCACACACCATGTGGACTACCTGCAGAGGGCAACCCCTTTTCCCTCTGATGGGGATAGACCATGGCTCAATGCCAATATCGCCATGATTGCCTATGGAGGGAACAAGAATGGACAACATCAATTCTGGGGAGGAGAAGCTGAAGGAGTCACTTGGGGGAAGGAACCACTGGAAGATTTTGTCCCAGGATGGTGGAACATGCAAGCACCACCCATCCACCTGGAGGAGACAGAACCCATGCCAGAGTGGCCCACAGATGCTACATGGATGTGATTGCATCCATGCCCCCTTTGTCTAGATTGGTATGGATCTCTCTTGTTATCTAGGACTTATATTTCCTTTCTGATCACACCCTTACACTGGTGCAATATTTCCTTTCTCCACCTATTGATATGGAATGCAGGACGTGAAGTCCGAGCCGTTCGGCGATAAGCTGATCAAAGGCTCCTAGTTGTGGTCTGTACCTAAGGCATACGGCAAGGACCGACAATCGGGCGGCAGCAGCTTCATGATAGAGGATGAGGCAATAGTTCAGGGTCTGCCTGAATAGAACTCTCTCGAGTAAAGGTAAACCGTCCACCTTTACAAGGTACAGCGTAAACCTTCATGTAAGATTGCGTAGAATTTAGCTAGAGAGCTAACTATAATACATTGGTGCTTATATACATAAACAGATGGAGATGGGAAGATATTCCCATTCAGAATGTCAGTCCGAATAGAGAACAGGTCCAGTTGGTTTGGGACTGGAGAATGGAAAGCATCCATAAGAGAAATAACCTTTAATATAACCCACACTGCCTATGGATAAAAGGGGAAGGGCAGTGCGAGAAACCTCTCCTAATTGAGGAGAGAGTTCAAACCTTATCTCTAAAGCGGATACATTAGTTCGGCGGAAAGGGGAAGGTGTAACACTGCCTCCAGTCACTATGTGGAGAAGGTATGGGTGAGGCAGTGACTTGCCGTAACAGAGAGTGAATGTTTGTAACCTAACCGAGAAAGGTAAACCTGTTGGGAACAGGGAGAAGAAAGGAAAGAAGAAAGGGGAAACATAGATACACCTAAAGGAAGGGGAAAGGACAGTCCACTCTAAGGAGGAACTCCGCAAGTTCCTCGGCATCCCACTGGAACCACTCTGGGTTCCCCAGGGGAACATTCTCCTGATTGATGGGTAGAGGTGGAGAAGCACTCCATATATCGAGGGACTCTCCCCAAGCGAGGCCACTTGAGAAGTCGTCGTCTAGGTCCATAGGCTGCTCTAAGGAAGATGAAGAAAAAGACAGGGCATCCAACCCCTCAGGATATGGAGTTGGGGGCCTCACCCATCATTCTGTAACACCTATGCCTATCTCCTGTAACCCTTTACCCTATGGACAGTCCCCCCTTACCCATGATTGCTTCTTATGATCATGGCAGTGCCCCCTTTCCCTATAAATACAACTGCCTTGTACAGTAGTTCCCTTAACTAGATCTATGTTTAATCTACATGGTATTTGGTTCACACTGTCATCCCTAAGTGAGGGCCACAGTTTAAAGACTTATCCAATATCCTGGACTTCTATCAGTCTCCTGTCTACTGTTGAGTGACAGCTGAAACTTGGCCATATCCTTATGTCTTGGATCTATATCCATAGATCGTGTCACAGGAATGGCATTTAAGTGGTAGGCTTGAGCAACCATGACTACCAATATGGGGATATTGAGATTAGGAGGATTATGCAGAGGCAGTCCATAAGGGGCTAATCTAATAGTGGTATGGACAATAGGGGTATTTGCAGAAGGACCAGTGGATGACTATGTGGAAATAGGGGTAGTGGGAGCAGTTGCTGGGGGAGAATTCTGTGTGCCACTCTCCATGGGCCTTGACCTAGAAGGTCTTATGTTTTGGGACCATTGTCAAGAGGGATGCAATGGAGCTTTTTATAGGTTTTCAGAATTTCATTGCCATGAGTGAAATTCTCTTCAGGCTCCCAAGTGTTTTCAGAGTGGGGGTAGTTTTTCCATTTTACTAAAAATAGGCAATTTTTGGAATTTTCTTTGTGGGACAGGATTTGTTCAATTTCATATTCAGGTTGGTCATCCTCCAGGTACAAAGGGGTTTCAGGGGCAGTGGTGCCAAATTCAGGGGATTCCATAAAAAGAGATAGGAGGGAGGTCCAGTAATCTGGTAATTTTAGTTCAGAAGCTACTGAGTTAATTTTCCTCATTACTTTGAAGGGGCCCTTCCATTTAGGCATGAGTTTGCAGGGTTCCCCTTTTATTCACAAGTTTTTAGTAGATAGCCATATCCAGGCCCCTTTCTTATAAGAGGTGTATACTTTAGTCTTTCCTTTTATCCTATTATTATAATCTTTTTGAGAGAATATGATGGTGGCCTGTGCCTCTTTCCATGCTTCTCTCCATTGTTCAAGGGAGAACTGTAAGGCTGGAAGAAAGGACTTGGTGAAAGAAGGGAAACCTCTTGGCTCAAATCTTATTATAAGTAGGAATGGGGAGGTTTTGGTGATAGAGTGGATTGTGGAATTGTGAGCAAATTCCACAATAGGGAGAATGTCTGGCTAATGTCTGGAGTTGTTTTGGCAGTAGATTTGTAAATAGGTTTCCAGTTCCTGATTTACTCTTTCAGTTTCCCTATCAGTCTGGAGGTGGTATGCAGTAGACAGTTTAGGGTCATAGTCAAGGAGTCAGGCTAGTTCTTTGGCAAATGCACTGGTGAATTAGGGGCTGTGGTTGGAGATTACAGAGTCATGAAGTCTGAATCAGGGGAATACTCTTTCCAAGAATAGTCAGGCAACTCCTTGGGCAGTTACTGTTTTCTGAGTAGGGATGAAAATAGCCCCCTTCAAAAGTCCATGGTCCACCATGACTAAAATAGCATCCACACTGGGGAAGGGGGGAAGGTCCATGATCAAGTCCATAGACAGGTGTTGGATGGGTTGGGTGGCCATGGAGGGAATAGGTATCAATGGGGGTTTCATCAGGTGGGTTATAGGTTTGTGTTTTTGACAAACTGGGCAGCCAGTCAGGTACTGGCAGATGGAACAGGCCATTTCTGACCACCAATAATCACAGGTTAGGATATTGTAGAGATGGTAGTGGCTGGGGTGGCCCATAGTGGAAGCAATATATAAGGTGTGAGTAAGAGGGGTATAGTATTCCTTGTCAATGTAGAGGTGATTTTGGTAGTATAAAGAGCCCTCTCAGAGAGTCCAGTCTGAGAGAATGATTCATGGAAAAGGGGTGATGCCCTGACTTATTTTTCAGAGGGTGTCCAGGACTGTGGGGTCACTGAGGGGGGTATTCAATTTGGCATAGAGGGTGGTGTCAATGGATTATATAAACACATCATTGGAGAGGAGTTGTAATGGAGGTTTTGTCATGCACCATGTGGACTACCCGCGGAGGGCCACTCCTTTTCCTCACGAAGGGGATCGTCCTTGGCTCAATGCCAACATCTCTACAGCAGCCTATGGAGGGAACCTCGACATGAGGCATCAGTTCTGGAACAGAGAAGCAGAGGGAGCGACTTGGGAAGAGAAACCACTGGGAGACATGGTTTCAGGATGGTGGAATGTCCAAGCACCACCCATCCACCTGGAGGAGACGACACCCATGCCAGAATGGCCCACCGATTCTGCATGGATGTCCATCTGCTATCTCGGTATGAACTCTATTTCTTATTTTTGAACTATCTTTTCTTTTTGATTGCACCCTTACACTGGTGTGATTATCATTCCACCCACCTATACCTATCTCTAGAAACCCTTCACCCTATGGACAGCATCTCCACCTTCCTGTGATCGCTTCTTATGGTCATAGTAGTTTCCCTTTCCCTATAAATATGTGCTGCCCATATACAGTAATACCTTAACTAGATCTACGTTTAATCTATATGGTATTTGGTTCAATGGTCGCCCCTTAAGTGAAGGTCACTGATAAGACTTACCAAAACCATCCCGATCTTCTATCAGTCTACTGTCTACTGTTGAGTGACAGCTAGAACTTGGCTATATCTTTGCATCTTGGATCTATACCCATAGATCGCATCACAGGTTTCTTGAGATCAATGATGTCCAGGTTGGAAAGCATGTCTGCTGGGAGTAGTTGTCCTCTGGGAATGTGCACTAGATGGAGGTCATAGTCCTGCAAGAACAGTTGCCAGTGAGCATGTCATTGGGATAGGTTGCAGGGTTCCTTAAAATACATAAGATTTTTATGATCCATCAGCACTGTGATGGGAAATTTGGTGCTGGTGAGGTAATGGTGCCAATCTTCCAGGGCATGGATAATAGCTAGGAGTTTCCAGTTATAGATGTCATAGTTTTGCTCCACTGGGGAGGAGGTTGAGGAGCAGTAGGTGCAGGGGTGTAGATGTTACGGAACGATGGAGGCGGTCCCCGACTCCGTACCCAGAGGCGCTGGATGCGCCATCTTTTTCTTTTTCTTCAGGACATTTCGCGGATATGCAGGACGACTTCTCAAGCTCTCTAGCTTGGGGAGATTCTTTAGAGGTTTGGTCAACCTCGCCCCCGTTGCCGGATAACCAGGAGAATGTCCCCCCTGGTGAGGAGGACTGGTTCACTT
>JBBPJU010000541.1:0-21250 GCA_038088875.1 Austroboletus festivus
TAGTTCTTTGTTGTAAATATTATAGTTTCTTTCTGCTGGAGATAGTGTGGAAGATCAGTAAGCACAGGGGTGTAGATTACTGTTTCTGTCTTTCTGCATAAGAATTCCTCCAATAGCTCTAAGGAAGGCATTGGACATGACATAGAATGGTTTCTTCTGGTCAGGGATGGATAGGACTGGTTGGCTAAGGAAATGTTTCTTGAGAGTAAGAAAGGCATCATTTTCCTTGTTGGTCCATTGCCAGGGTTGGTTTTTGGTGGTGAGGGCTACTAGGGGTCAGCATATGTCAGAGAACCCTGGGATGAATTTTCTGTAGAAATTGCAGAATCCTAAGAAGGATCTGGTTTCTTTGACAGTGGTTGGAGGAAGCCACCCTTCTATAGCTTTAAGTTTAGTGGGATCCATTGATAGTTCATCTTCCAATATAATCATCCCCAGATAGTCTACTTTAGACATGTTGAACATACACTTCTCCAGTTTAAGGTATAACTCATGTTCCATCATCCTTTGAAGTACTTTTTGGGTTCTTTTGTCCTGTAAGTCTTGGGAAGGAGAGTGGATTAAGAGATCATCCATATAGATGATGAGCCATCCCTGAGTGATGTAGTCTGCAAAGATGTCATTCATTAGGGCTTGAAAGGTGGTAGGGGAATTGCAAAGGCCAAAAAACATGACCATTGGTTCAAACAATCCAAATGGGGTGATGAAGGCAGCTTTCCACCTATCTTCTGGTCAGATGAGGACATTGTTATATCCCCATCATACATCCATTTTGGTAAACATCTTTGATCCTTTGACTTTGTCCACCAGATCAGATATAAGGGGTAAGAGGTATGCATTTTTGACAGTATGGGAGTTGAGATATCAGTAGTCCTGGCATGGTCTTAACTTCCTATCTTTCTTATCTACAAAGAAGAAAGGGGAAGCTTGGGAAGATTGGGAGGTTCGGATTTTTCCTGCTACAAGTTATTCATCCAGAAAATTTCAGCATGCTTCACTTTCAGTAGGATTTAGGGGGTAGTTTTTTGCTTGTTTCAGAGTAAAAGAGTCATTTAGGTCGATTTGATGATCATAAGGTTGGGATGGAGGGACTTTGTGTGTGGCTTCTTCAGAGAACACCTTTTGATATTGTTTAAATTTTTCTGGAAGTTTTACTACTTTCTTTTCCTCATTAATAGCTAGTTCCATAGAAATGGTGGTTTTCCTGATTTCTTCAAAGTCTTAATCATCTCCACAGTGTTGGATCACTACTTCCTCAATTGGATGGCTTAAATCACAGAAGAGGTATTTGACTAAGTATCTTTGTGGTTTGGTAACATCTTTTCTTACTGAGGTTCTTTTCAGGATAGATAGTTGTCCAGTAGACCAGTTGATGTCAGGATTGACTTGTTTGAGCCAAGTCATTCCCAAGATGACATCTGTCTTTCCACATCCAATGATGAGGAAGGTTCTCTTCTCCTTTTTTCTGGCTATTTCTAGTTCTATTGTGGTTTTATATCATATTTCTCCTCTAGCATTCTTTGTTCCATCAGCATTGATGGCATTCCTTGGTTGTTGGAGTCATTCCAAGGGGAGTCCATGTCTTTTGGCAAAAGATAGGTCTATAAAGCAATTGATTGCTCCATAGTCCACCAGAGCTCAGGTTTTGATCATGGTTCTTCTATCTAGATCATATACAGGAATCAGGATTTGGATTGCATTGGGATCTTTGAATACTAGTACAGATGGAAGTCTAGAGGGTTGTGACACAATTGCATGCCCCCCGCTTTAAAAACCCTTTACTTTGGCAATATGAGCAATCATCTCTGGGAAGAAGGCGGATTGGACTTCCACCTTAGCAACTGTTTTCTCCTTTTCTTTATCATCTATTTCCATTGATATATAGTCTTTATCATACACCTGTTTCAACACTCTGAGGAGATCATCTTGATTAACCTTTTTCTTGCTTGTGAGTTTCTTTATGTATTTATTAGCTACTCCTGTTGATTCATCTTTTACTTCCCTGACTTTTTTCTGAGGTTTCCCCTGTGTTCCTCAGCTAAATCCTTGTCCCTGATTTTGACCCTGAGGGTGATCCCTCAGGTGTTTCCTAGTGGAACAGCTGATCTTGTGACAGATAAAGCATCTATTTTCTCTGATATGCTTTGCTTTCTTGACAGGAGTAAGTCAGATGGCATCTACATTCATAGCATTTGGGTCTTTGGACCTTCCTCCTCCTCCTCCAGAATAGGAGAGGCAATTCCCTCTTAAGTCCCTTTTCCTTTTGATTTGTCTCATCCTTTGATAGGACTTTTCTATTCATTCTTTGAGGATGTTGGGTTCTTTTACCAAGATTATGGGGGAGGAGATGTCAAAATTTAGCCCTTTGATGAACCATTTGCATAAGGCTCCTTCACTTTTCCCTTTTGAGTTGGCTGCTTCCAATTGGAAGTTTTGAACATATTCTTGTAGATTTGCCATAGTGGAGGGACTTCTCTTCATGTGCATCTGGATAAGTTTTTGTCAGCTGTCCTTATGAGATTTGTCCAATACAAATGAGTTTGAGAAATTGATTGCAAATGTTTCCCAGGTCTCCTTCTTTTTTTCTTCAGCAGATTTCTGATCAAAGGAGGTATATCATCCTTTAGTGAATATCCTTCCTCTCCCTTTGCTCATTTTGTTAAGGGCAGTTAACATTTTCTTTTGCTCAGTGTTATATAGGTCTTCATTCATTAGGTAGTAGGCAGTCATAGATATAATCCACCACTTAGTGTCTTCCACTTTTCCTAAAAAGTCTGCTGGGCATCCTGCTCTAAGTTCCTTTGCTTGAGTACTCATGATTGTCTTTGATGGTACTGGTATTCCAAGGGTAAAGTCTTCTTCTTCAACATCTACCTGAATCGGTTCTGGTTCTGGTTCTGGGGTGGGTGGTCTGCTCTCATGAGACTCTGGCTCCCTTCTCAAAGTATCCACAGATATAGATGGTAGTTCAACAGATATAGGAGATGGACTCCTTCTGGCAAAGACAGTCTTGATAGTAGGGATTGGAGGGATGGGTTCTGATGCAGAAGGTTATCTACATGATGGACATTGACAAGTGAGGGATGAATAAGATGTCCCAGGAGTTTCACTTCTTCCAGAGATGCAAAGATGTCAAGTAGGAACTGGGAAGTTTCTGATGGCCTCAGCTTGGTTGTCTTGTGGGTGGGAGTCTGAGTCAGAGTCCACTGGGATGGTAAACCTTCTTGACAAAATCTTGCCTGTTGGTGGGTACCCTTCTTGATAATACAAGGGGTGATAGTTCAGCTAGATCTAATATTACACTGGACAAGCATGACACCTAGTCTGATCCTTTATTGCAGTGCACACTTGATAGTAGTGCAAAGACTAATAGAAATCCTAAGATCACTGCAGTGACTCTTTCATACTGAGGATACTAGACACCACACTTGTGATTGCATAGATCTAGCTAAGGTTACAAGCACAAAGGGCTACCATATTTATAGTGAAGTCCTATGAAAGCAATCCTGCTACCACACTAGGTATATCTGGATAAGGGAAGAGGCACTACTGGATCAAGATCCAGAAATGCTACACCTCTCATGAGGCAAGAAAAGGGGTAGTCCAAAAGTAAGGTAAATGAAAAGGGGCTGGTGATGCCTGACATACTGGATAAGGGAGATGATAGAGATGACAATGAGGCCTCCATCAGAAGATCTGAAAGTATGGTACATCAATGGAGAGGTCATTGATAGAAGATCTGAAGGTGATCAATGACCTAAAACATCCCCAATACTGAGGTGGAAAAGAGAACTCAGCTTTTGAGTATCTGGGAAAAAACAAGGGGGTCTGTTGATCAACTTTCCACCCACTACTCTATTCACTCATCTGCCTGGGGCCAGGCAGGTTCTTCCTCCAATGGTGGATCCAGTTCATCAACATTGTATCCATTCCCCATCCATAACCAACATGTCTCACAATGGCAGTCCTTCCAATGACCCAGGTAATCTCTGTCAGAGATCGTAACACCCTTGGAGCTCCAACGCACCACTGATCCTCAGTCAGTGGAGGCCATTTTTATGGGTTACCCTGATGGTGTCAAGGGCTGGCACCTCCAGAATTGTTCCTTGGGCACATTATTTGTTTTGTGTGACATCATTTTTGATGAGAAATCAGTTCTGGTTTGTTGTGATACCTCTTCCTCACTGTACTCACCCCCACCGCCCTTGTCTTCATCTTCTCCCTCTTCTGGTCTTTCCCTGTCATCTTCTGCTTCTGCACCTCCTCCAGCTCATTGATCTGCTTGTCTTCTTGCTTGCTATAGAGGAGCCCCACCTGCACCATCTGAGGGGGCAGCTGGGGAAAAGGATCAGGATGCTGACTCAGACTCTGGCTTCTTGTCTTCTTTGAGCACTCTGACTGACACTGACAATGAGACTCCTGGGTCAGAACTAAATATCACACCTGCTGTTATGATTTGTCCCTGAGATCCAGCTGAGTACTATAAGGACTACTCTTTTTTCTTGATTCCTCTACCTTGACCTACCTATCCTATTTCCTAGATGAGTCCTTTACCTTCCATGTGGATATGCTCCATTTCTCTGACTCATCTAATCCTTGACATTCTTGCTTACTTGACCTCCCTTTGTCATAGACCTTCCATTGATCCAATTACCTGATGTACATTTGTCATGGCTGAGTCATTTCTTATCTCTTATCTTGGTTCAACCCTTGACCCTTCTGACTCATCCATTCCATTATTATCTTGGCTTATCTGTTTTCCCTGTTTATCCGTGACTCAGCCCTTGATCTCAGATCACCTTCCATTCTTCTGGCTGAGTCAGTGTCTCTTTGATGTTCTACCACATCCTCAGACATTCTGATGACTCATCATTCTGACTCATCATCAGTACCCTTTACCCTGTTCCCTTTCTTGTACTACACAGCCGCTTCTCTTGACTCCTATATATAGTGGCTCTATCTGTACAGTAGATCTCCATCTTAGACCTCCCTTCATAATTCTCTATCATTTCCTGTCCATGATTCCTTGACAATCCTATACCCTCTACCTCTCTGAATCTATCACTATTCTTCTTCATCATCTGCCTGCCTCAGACATCCAACTGTCATTCCACCAGAATCATCGCTCTTCAGTAATATCCCTTGATCATCATCCTTCCTTGTCATTCTACTGAAGATCTCTTTGTCCTGATCATTGGTGATGTTCCTCAGTTGTACCTCCTCTCATCTCATCACCAATTCCTCTGTCTACTGATGGCTCCCCTCCATCTCGATCCTCTGTCATCTAGCCATCTCTTCACTAAGTATCCTGGCAGTATCCTCTGCTCTATCAGTTCTATAGTGATATCTATCACTCCCTTTGACCTCTGGTGATGTCCTCCTCATCACTTGTCCATCACCATCTCATCTCCATATCCACCTCCCTTTATCCCACTCCTAGAACTTACCTTTGCCCTCTCCCTCTCTCTTTGTCTTTGAACCCCATATAGGGATGTAAGGGCTATACTTAGGCCTACCCAGTCCAAGTGTAACACCTGCTGCTCAGGTGAATTTCATCATCACCAAGCAATCTCACTTGTCTATTTGCAGTGACACACATAGGGATCCAAATCAACTCGACTATGATATGGCAATTCCACCTGCAACTTATGAAAAGGCTATACATCACTCAGATCACACAGACTGGAAAGCAGCAATGGAATGGAAACTGGAGCTGATGCAAGAGATGGGTTTTTGGGAGCTAGTTGAACCACCCCCCAGCAGAAAACCCATCAGGAACAGGTGGGTCTTCAAATTCAAGCCAATAGATCCGAAAGGCAGCTCAAGATTCAAAGCTCACCTCATCATACAAGGGTTTTTATAAGTGCCCAGGCTTGATTTTCACCACACTTATGCTCCAGTTGCTTGACAATCATCCATCAAGATCCTCATTTCCCTAGCTGCTAAACTTGACTGGAAACTTGACTGTTTTGATGCAAAATGGGCATTTCTTCATGGAAGACTCAGCAAGGAGATCTACATGAATCAGCTACAAGGATTTGAGCAAGTAGGACAGCATGGATACATACTGGCCTGCAAATTAGTCAAGGCATTGTATGGTTTGAAGCAGGCTGCTTTTGACTGGTATGAACTTCTCTGCAGTGTTCTTGAGGCAATGGGTGTGACATGATCTATGGGTATAGATCTTAGACACAAAGAATCACTAGCATTCTAGCTGTCACATCTGCAGTGGACAGGAGACTGATAGAAGTCCAATAAGGTTTTGGAAAGTCTTTAGACTGCAGCCCTTACTCAGGGATGGCAGGAGAACCAAATACCACATAGATTAAACATAGACCTAGTTAAGGGATATTCTGTACATGGCAGTCATATTTATAGGAGAAAGGGAGAACTACTATGACCATAAGGAGCAATCATAGGTAAGGGGGAACTGTTTGTAGGGCTAAGGGTAAGTAGAGATAAGCATGGATGGAGGATGGTAGGGATTACACCAGTGTAAGGGTGTGATCATAAAGGAAATAAGTCTGATAGATAAGAGAAAGGGGTCAATTGTATGAACAGGGGCCTACTGACATCTCGGAGGTCAAGGATGTATCACATCCATGTGGGGTCAGTGGGCCATTCTGATAGGGGTGCAGTCTCCTCTAAGTGGAGTGGTGGTGCCTGGATATTCCACCATCCAGGGATGATGTTACCTAGGGGTTTGTTCTCCTAAGTGGCTCCTTCTGGTTCTCCTCTCCAGAACTGATGTCTCTCCTCTAAGTTCCCTCTGTATGGGGCAGTTGCAATGTTGGCATTTAACCAAGGTCTGTCCCCTTCATGAGGAAAAGGGGTGGTTCTCCATGGGTAGTCCATATGATGCATGACAATGGGCTTCAATCATTCTGGTGTTAATCTGGCAGTTTTCATCTTCGACAAGGTGGAAGAAGGGGTCCAGACCATCTGCATCATAGCTTGACATGTAGATGATGGACTAGCTGGAAGCAATAATCATCAATTCTTAGATTGGGTGAAAGAGACTATTGCCAATCACTTTGACATTAGCGATCTCAGAGATGTGAGTCTTTACCTTGGCATTCAAGTTGAACGAAGGCAGGAGATGAAAGAGGTGTGGAATTATCAGGAGTCCTACATTGACCATCTGTGTGCAGAGTATGGACTAACAGATGCTAACCCTGTATCACTTCCCATGGACCCAAGGGTGCCTTTTGGACAAGACAAGTGGGAGTTCCCTGCAGTTGCTGATCTACAAATGGCTTACAGAAAAATTATTGGGGAACTCATCTACCTATCAACCTGCACTCATCCTAATATAGCCCATGCTGTTCAATGCCTCACTCAACAATGTTCCAACCTGGAATTCTGTCACTACACTGCAGCAAAACATGTAGTCAGATACTTGAAGGGAACATAGAGGTTGCAGCTCCATTTTGGAAACCACTCAAAAGACCACTTGCTTCATGCTTACACTGACTTGGACTGAGCCGCATTAGCTCAGGATAGCATATCAGTCAGAGGCTATGTGTGGTACTATTATGGGGGGCCCATTGCTCACACATCAAAGAAGCAGCACATACAATTGCTCTCCTCCACAGAAGCTGAATATGTCACTTCAATGCCCTGCATGGCTGAGGGCATCTGAATTCATTCCTTCCTTGAAATCATCCACCAGATGGTCAACCTTCCTTCTCTAATCCACTGTGACAACATGAGGGTGATCTCTCTCACAAACACCTCAATGAACCATTCTAAGATGCACCAGATTTGTCTGCAGTACCACTTTGTTTGTGATTGTGTTCAAGAGGGGACTTTCTTATTAGAGTGGGTTCTGTCTCATCTCAATATTGCTGATGCTTTAACAAAACTGCTTCCTTGTACAATTTTTTGCTTATATTGCCTTGGACTCTCATTGGTATCTTGCTGAGGGGGTGTGTTGGACTTATTCGTTATTAGGCAGCTGCAATACCAATCTCATAGTCGTCTTGGAGATGATTGGTCATCTCCCTTCTTCTGTTAAAAGTATTTTTGCTTGTTCTCTTCTTCTTTTCCTCAGCTTGTTGCATTGCCCAACAACTAAGTACATGCTCATAATAGTCACTTTCAACATGGTTCTTGTTGTCCACCTTTTTGATATCTTAATTATTACTGACCCACCTTCTGCTTGAGGTTATAAGCAAATGTGATAGCCTCACACCTTCACCTCTTTAGATTATTCCTGAACCCCTATTTCCAACCATTAGTTCTTGATGAACCTTCTTGACTCTCTCTGATTTCTAGTCCCAGAGACCTTCTACTCTTCAGACTTCTGATCTTCAAGTAATTTGTCTCATTATCTCAATCTTGATTCTTGATGAACCAACCTGATTTTAACCCCAATCTCTAAGGAGTTTACTGTTCAGACTTCTAGACCTTCAAGATCACATTTGATGCTTTGATAAACAAGTTTATTCTATTATTCACCTGATCTTCCTGATTCAGATCTCTGAGGAATTATATTTCAGACTTCAGATCCTCTTGGATATCCCTTGCCATTTTCATCCTGCTATTTCCATATTGAAGAAGACACATAAGCCCACATGTCAACTGTCTTAGCTTCTTTGAATCAGCCTTCTATTTGATTCCCTGATTTCTTGAAATTTTCCAGACTCCATTTCAAATTTTACATCTAGTATAAAAGAATTTTTATCCACCTCAACTTTACTTCCAGTTCAATGTTCTTCCCAGATCATTTTCTTTCAAAACCACCATGTTCCAGTACAGCTCCAGCTCTGGTACCTCATCCCCACTAGTCTTTTCCCCTTTGGATCAAGAACTCATGTCACCACTTGTATCAGTTCTGGTGGACCTTGAGCTAGACTCACCATCTTCTTCCTATGAAATTGACATTCCTCATCGCCCACATCTTGAGTCCTTTGATCAGCCCATTGCACCAGTTTATATTCCTCCTCTTACTCTTTATCTCACAAATGAACCAACCACTTCAGAAATTATTACTAGCATTTCATAGTACCTCCAGGACCCAGCCCTTGTTTGAGCTCTAAATTCCTTTTGGGATTTATCCTCTCCTATGGCTTCACTCCAACAAGCCTTTGTTCAAAGTATTCAAGTCCTCTCCAATCCTGAAGTGTTAAGTTCTCATCAGGCTGCTCATCATCTTTCTGGTACTTGTATTTCTGACATTCTTCATCTGTTTTCTCCAGGTCAGCATCTCTACCTTCAGAACATTCACCTAGCCATCACCACCAATCTCATCTGTGCACTCCATCAAATGGGAGCTTTGGAATTTCTTAAAGATATAGATCAGTTTCTACATAGTCACACTGAGGCAAGGAACTATTCATTCCTCTTTGCTCATCCTCACCCTTGATATCCTGACCATTTTACTGGAGAACTTTTAGAAGAGGAGATCTATTCTGCCCCTATTTTAGCTGGACATTGATGCCTTTTCTTGGGTATTATCTTCACTGGTGCTTCAGAATCTACTAAGGGGGTAATGTTACAATTCACCCCTGGGACCCAGCTGAGTACTACATGGACTACTCTTTTTCTTGCTATCAGTTCTCTTAATTTGCTTATAACATTTCCTAGATAAGTCTACTTGCATTCCATGCAGATATGCTCCACCTAACTCTCAGCCATCCTTGCCTAGATCTGTAGCAGTATCCACTATCCTCCCAGCCTATGGCAATACTGATCGCCACTCCTAGTGTTACACTTGAACTGGATAGGTCCAAGTGTAGCCCTTTAGGGTCAAGGGTTCGGTATGGAGTATTGTCTAGTGAATACTTGAAGAGTTTGAAGGAGGAAGTGTCCACTCAGAGTAGGACAAAGACTAGAGTCAGGGAGACAAAGTGGAAGAGAACACTTTGGAGTCTGATGGAGGACAATCACAAGAGATGTGGTTGTATAAGGGAGAATTAGACTAGAGTACATGGCAGTGAATAGACAAGCTTATATAGTGAAGAGGAATAAGAGGTAGTGTGGGAATACTGCCTTGAATGGAAATGAGGCTGTCCATAGATAAGTCATATAGAATGCGATAGATTATCAAAGAATAATTGATGAGTCAGAAGATAGAAGGATGACTCATGATAACAAATAACGGCTGAGTAATTGGGCTGATTACTAGCTGCAAATGAATAAGCATGAACAATGAGATATGATTCAGCCTGAAAGCAAATTGGACTTATCCCAAGGGGAATTATCCAAGAGGAAGTGAAAGGGCTAAAGTCAGTACAAGGTTATGTAAAAAAAGGAAAGAAATCATAACATTACCCCCTTTGTATACTTAAAGCTACTGCAAGAGACACCTAGGTGAGCCAGCACACAGCAGCCAGTTTAGTCTCAACCTAGATGTCACAGACATCTCCTGTCATGTTGGATTCAGCAACAGGATCATACATGTCGATAAGGGAACCTTCTGACTGGGGGCTAGGAGAATGAGAACACAGGGGAGACCTTCTAGGATGACCATGTCCCATACTTCGGCAAGGGAATGGGATCCCTGGCAGGGGTGGAACAGGTAGAGCAAAGTGTGTAGTGGCATGATGAGAGGCTGATGACAAGGATGATGAGGACAAGGATTGGGATGGAGTGCAACAGTGAAGAGGACATGAATGCTGAGTATGACCTGGATGCCATTTAAGGCAGTGAATATATTGGTAGAAGATACAGTCCACTCTAAGATGGCCTAGGCAGTGACAAGAGAAACAGGCTTTATGGTAGTGAGGGTGGCATGGTGAGAGAGGTAACATGTGATCTCCTCCTGACCACCAAGCTTTGATATGGTTTACTAAAGCCTGTTCTTCTAGAGTGAGGGGTGATGATGAGGCTGAAGGAGTGGTGGCAGCTAGATATGCTGCATGTCGTTCACCTTTCTCCCTGGCAACTTCTTCTACTCATTCTAACATATGAGTCATGTCTAGTTGGTGCATGGTGTCTTCAATGAGGCATTGGATATCCATCCTGATACACTGTAGCTTGGAAGTGAGAAGCCCTACATGGGCATTTGAAGTCATAGTCCTACTCATCATCTCGAGTGTTCCACATCCTAAGTGGGCCATGAAAAGATTATGGAGTGCTGAGTGAGTATTACACTTGTACTGGGTAGGCCCAAGTGTAGCCCTTTATAAAGTCAAGGGTTCGAGGTTGAGTATCATCTAGTGAATACTTGAAGGGTTCAGAGGGGAAGTGTCCACTCAGAGTAGGATGAAGACTATAGTCAGGGAGTGTTACGGAACGATGGAGGCGGGCCCCTACCCCAATCCCAGAGGTATTGGACGTGCCATCTTTTTCTTTCTCTTCAGGACACTTTGCGGACCTGGAGGCCAACTTCTCAAGCTCCCTGGCTTGAGGAGAGTCCCTAGAGCAGTGGAGTGCTTCTCCTCCACTGCCGGACAATCAGGGGAACGTTCCCCCTGGGAACAAGGAGTGGTTCACCTGGGACGCCCAGGAGCTGTACGATTACGTGCGTAGATGGGAGAACATGTTTCCTTTCTGGTTTGAATAATCTTTTATTTATTTTTGCTGATCGTTCTTGGGGACGCTCGATCTATTCCACAGCCTTGTCAGTTACCTCATCCACCCATACCTGCTCCACACAGCATACGCCGGATTAGGTATTACCTTCCTTACTTCCAATAGATCTCGCATCTCCACCGATAGATCCCTTGAGGGAGTTCCCTGGGGTTTCCCTGGGATATCCCCATGCATCGCCTTTTCCTTTCTTCACAGGCGATGCATGCCGTCAATTACGGTAATTACGATAAGATCTCATCCTAGAAGAGATCTATATCTCGGACCCCTTATGGATGCCTCACCTTCCTAGGATCGGAACACTTCCTCATTGAGAGGAGACTCTCTTAGGGAATGTATTCCCATCCCCTACCAGTTACGTATATAAGCGCCCATGTACATTAGAGTTTCCCCAGTTAGATTCTACGCAATCATACGTGGAAGATCTGGCTGCACCTTTGGAGGGAGATAATCGTCCCTTCATTGAGAGAGTTCTATTACGACATTGCCTAAACCATTGCCTCATCCTCTTCCATCTTGGTACCAACGCTCGGATTAACATCCAAGCGTCGTACGTTCGGTTCTTACCAAACCTAGGACCCTTTGACCAGTACGTTGCTCAACGGCTTGGTCTCCACGTCCTGCGTTCCGCAACAGGGAGACTGAGTGGAAGAGAACACTCAGGAGTCTGACAGGGGACAGTCACAGAGGATGTGAATGTATAAGGGAGAACTAGACTAGAGTACATGGCAGCGAATAGACAGGCTTATATAGTGGAGAGGGATGAGAGGCAGTGTGGGAACACTGTCTAGAATAGAAACGAGGCTGTCCGTAGATGAGTCATATAGAATCCACTGGAACATCAAAGAATAATCAATGAGTCAAAAGATAAGAGAATGACTCATGATGACAAATAACAACTGAGTAATTGGGCCGATTACTAGATATGAATGAATAAGCAGGAATAAGAAGATATGACTCAGCCTGAAGACAAATTGGACTTATCCCAAGTAGGATTATCCAAGAGGAAGTGAAAGGCTAGAGTCAGTACAATAGTTATGTGTAAAAAAGAAATCGTATTATGCATAAGAAAGAAATCGTAACAGTGAGGATGGAGAAGGTCATTGATGGCCAAGACATGTCCAGGGTGGCGAAGAATCTCTATGTAAACTCGTTCTCTATGGGCATTTTCAAGGGGGGTGTTAGTCATAGGTTCAGCATGCATAGGAGGATAAGGGACACCTGGGGGAAGCATACTGGTGGCAGAGATGTTGGTGGCCGCAGCAGTGATAGCATCAAGGGTGACAAGAGGAGTAACAGGGCAAGTGGAAGTCACAGCAGGGGTGTCAATAAAAGAGGAGATGGAAGTAATGGAAGACATTTCAAAAGTGAAGAAATCTGAAGAGTGGTAGCATCAATGGAGGTAGAAGCTAAGGAGATGAGAGAGAAGGATGATGGTTTTTATATTCTTTTAAAGCAGACTTTGCATTTTTCATATCCCACTCTGGAATCCATGAGTCTTCTTTGGCAGAGTACCCTTTTCATCTGATCAAATAGAAGTGATTCGACAGAGTTCCACGATGACATATTATCTTTTCTATTTCATATTCTTCTTTTCCTTCTATTAACTCCAGAGGTGATCTTGAGAAGTTCTTTCCATAGACCACATTCTTGTAATAAGGGGTAAGAAGAGATGCGTGAAAGACAGGGTGGATCTTCCAGGTACTGGGGAGGCATAAGCAGTAAGAGATGGGAGATAACACCTAAATGATGGTAAAAGGCCCTTCTCTCTTGGGTGCAAACTTCGGGTTATCTATATTCCTTTTTAAATTATGAGCTTCTAGCCAAACTTTATCTCCTTTGATGAATGGTGTAAAGGACTTCTTAGATTGTACAGCCATCGACTGTCTGGCTAATTCATGAGCTGCTAGAAGTCTCTTGACTCATTCTTCAACGGCAGGAAGTTTGCTGTTCAGGAATACTGTTGGAAGGGCTAAGGATTCATAGCCCATCATTAAGTAGAATGGGGATTTTCCTGTAACTGAGTGGGGGCGACAGTTGTGAGTGAATTCTGCAGTAGAGATGTGATTCATCCAGTCAGATGGATGATTACCGCAAACAATGCGAAGATAGGTTTTGATCTCTTGGTTAACTCTTTCGGTTTCCCCGTCTGTCTGAGGGTGGTAAGCAGTGGACAGGGCAAGATCATACTTCAGCAGTTTTCCTAATTCTTTAGCGAAGGAGGATGCAAATTGTGGTCCTCTGTCAGAGATAATCTTATTGTATAATCCGAACCATTTGTAAACTTTATGAAAGAAAAGGGTGGCTATGCCTTCTGCAGTGATGGTTTTCTTTGTTGGGCAGAGAATTACCCCCTTTGTAAGCCCATGGTCAACCATGACCAAGAGAGAGTCAAAGCCAGCTGAAAGAGGAAGATTGGTAATGAGGTCACAAGAAATCTGTTGGAATGGACGAGTACAGGAAGATTTGATGGGTGAGAGGGGTGGAGAGGTGGGGTGAGTATTGGATTTGTTGGCCTGGCAAATGGCGCAACCAGTAATGTATTGATGGACAAAGGAAGCCAGACCAGGCCACCAGAAATCAGCAGAGACTAGTTGGTGAGTTTTAAGAAAGCCTGGGTGGCCAGCGGAGGGATGATCGTGACAGCACGAGACTATATCATGATAGAGGGAGGGCGGAATGTAGATGTGGTTACGATATGTGAGGATGTTATCCTTATATTTCCAGTCTATAAGGTGAGTGCGGAGAGCAGAGGGTGCATTGGAAAGATTCAAAATGGTATGTTGAACTAGAGGGTCGGATGAAGAGAGAGTAGTGAGACTTGTATGTAGGGCTGTGTTGATAAGATTGACAAAAAGAGATGGGGGAAGAAGAGTGACAGAGGAATTATCAGAAGAGTTGTCGGGGCAACGATCAGGGCAATGAGATAGTGCATCAGGGCTGGAAAGGAGAGATCCAGGAACATGGATCATCTTGAGATCATAGTCGGCGAGATCAAGAAGCTAATGAGCTTGTTGATGATTAAGGTTCTGAGGTTGCTTAAAATATAGGAGATTTTTGTGGTCGGTGAAAACTTAAATGGGAAAAGAGGAACCAAGTAAATAATGTTGCCATGCTTTGAGCGCATGGATAACTGCAAGAAGTTTGCAGTCATAAATGTCATAATTGCATTCAGTGGGGGAAAAGGTTTGAGAGAGGTATGAGCAGGGATGCCAATCGCTGTTAGAATCTATCTGGAGGAGGATACCTCCAGTGGCATACTTGGAGGCATCTGTGGCAATGGCAAAAGGGGCCAAAGAGTTTGGGAATTGGAGAACAGGTTGTAACAAGAAGAGCTCTTTAAGGCCTGTAAATGCATCGTTACATGTGGGTGACCAATCGCACTGTTGATCCTTTTTAGTAAGGTCCAGAAGAGGACATGCTATGTCTGAATAGTGAGGAATAAATCGTTGATAGAAGTTCACAAAACCTAGGAAGGACCGGACATCTTTGACTTTAGTAGGTGTCAGCCAAGAGGCAATCCTGTCAAGTTTGATAGGGTCCATTGCAAGGGAGCCTGGCTTGACAATCATTCCCAGATAGTCAACTTCCGAGATGTTGAAAAGGCATTTTTGCAGTCTTAGGCAGAGGTTTAGTTCCCTCATTTGCTGGAGGACTTGGCATGTCGTTTCATCATGATCTTGTTGGTTGCAGGAAAAGATGAGAATGTTGTCCATATAGATGATAATTTTTCCAGCAGCAATGAGATCTCTGAATTCTTTGTTCATAAATTGTTGGAAAGTAGCAGGGGCATTCTTTGGACTGAAGGGCATTACAACCAGTTCAAAAAGTCCCTGATGGGTGATGAAGGCCACCTTCCATTGATGGCCTTTCTTTATTCGAATATTGTTGTATCCCCATCTGACATTGAATTTGGTAAAAACCCTGGTGTCCTTGAGTTTTTCTAATAAGTCTGAAATCAAGGGGAGGGGATAGGCGTCATGGATAGTGTGGTCATTGAGATATCTATAGTCCTGGATGGGTCATAATTTTCCATCCTTCTTTTTGATGAAGAAAAATGGAGCAGCTTATGGGGAGGAGGATGGGTGAATTTTTCCTGACTTTAGGTTTTCATCCAGAAATTTGTCCTGAGCTTTTCATTCATCAGCAGTAAGAGGATATAATTTCCCAATCTTTGGGACAAAACCTTCAGCAAGATTGATTTCGTGATCACAATCTCGACTAGGGGGGAGAGGGGAGTCTTCATCTGCAAAAATATCTTTGTAAGCAGAGTAAGCCTCTGGTAGGGTCACCTCCTTCTTTTTGTTATCAATGGCTAATTGAGTAGAAGTAGTTAGGGTGGCACAGGTTAGAGAGGGATTGGGGATAAAACGTCAGTTAGCTAAGATAGTTCTTGATAGAGACTAAAGCAGTTTCAGATGTGACATATCCCAACTCAGAGCTATTTGTGCATAGAGGACATTGTCTTTGGTTCGATCCAGGTAGGTGAAAAGATGTTTATTGGCTATAGCATCTATGGAGACATGTTTTAGGGGTGGTTCTTAATATCTTTGTTTCACATAGAGCCCTTCTTTCTCTTGTTTAGTTTGTTCATAAAGGGCTATGAATTCAGCTGATTGATGGGTCTCCTGAGCTATCTGGAGAGTTCTTTCCTTCCAGTTGATCATGGGATTGGTTTCTGTCAGCCATGGTAGCCCAAGTATGACATTCTCCTTTCCACAGTTCATGATATGGAAGGTTGTTCATCGGAGGAGTCTATTGACATTGACAAAGAGGGTTGTGGTGAAGTTAATTGACCCTCCTTTGTTTAGGGAGGCATTAGCATTTCATACAGTGATGGGGAATAAGAGTCAATATCAAGGGAGGTGGTGTTTTCTGACAAAGCTTCAGTCTATACAGGAGATTTGGGCTCCTGAGTCTACTAGAGCAGAGGTGACAATGACTTTGACCATGTCTAATGTGAGAAGAAGTTGGATCGGGATTCACATAGCTTTAATACTGGTATATGGTCATGAAGGAGGAGGTATATGCATTGCTTTCATCCTCCTGTCTAAAAATCCATTGCCACCTTTCCTACAACTTGTTCCTCCATTTCTTCTACTTCAGACTCAACAACCTTGATATCTTTGGGTGGTACAGCAGGTGGTTTCTTTTCGAATTTGACTCTGCAGTCCTTCGTCATATATCCCTTCTGACAACACTTGAAGCATCACCCTTCTTTCCTACACCTTTCTCGTTCTTCATCAGTCAACTTCTTTGGCAAGGCGATGATATCAACATCCATAGCATTAGAATCCTTGGTGGTTCGAGGGGTAAAGGTCGGGGTAAAGGTAGTGTTACCTTTCTTATGCCTAGAGGCTATTTCGAGAGCTCTTTCTTCGATGGTGGCAAAGTGAGCAGCTTTAGTGTACCAACTGGCGATAGTGGTCAGTACAGTTTCCATGGTGTGGACACGTCTCATCAGGGAGACAGGGATTTCTGAGGTGAAGTAATTGATCAGGATGTCGTCATTACTTACTCTGGCAATGGCAACTTTGTTTTTGAAGTTAGCAATATAATTTTGAAGGGTCAGATTATACCCTCCAGAATGATTTTCATAGATTCTGATTTTGGCCAGCCAGGCTAGCACTTCTCCTTTTGCGTCCTTGTTGTCGAATGTATCTTTAAAGGCTGTCTCGAAGTCTGTCCATGATCCAAGAGTGAAGTTTTCTCCAGTTAACTTGGTTTCTCTAAATGTGGCAGCTCAGGTAAGGGCAGTCCCTTTCTTCATATAAGATAGCACATAGGCAATCTTTTTTATATCTGTGTTGTAAAGGTCAACGTTAATGGCAAGGTAGAGCTGTACTGTCCTTAACCATGGTAAAGCCTTGGTTAGGGCGCCATCAAAGTCTTCTGGAGTACTGAGATGTAGTTCAGTGGGCCTTTGGGAAGACATGGTGTTTGGTGAAGAAGGAATAGGGTATACTAGAGGCAGAAAGAAGACTCTTCCAGTCTGGGGTTGGAGGGTTGGACTTGGAGGAGTAGGAACTTTGGGGATAACAAGAGTGGACAATAATTGTCCAGCGAGATCAGGAAGGTCAGTTGGTTCATTGTAGATTGGAACATCAGGATCTGAGGGCTCTGATTCAGAGGATTCAGAGGGTTCTGAGGTTTCAAGTTCAGGTTCTTCTGGGTCTTGGTGAAGATGCCAGCCGAGATGTCTGGGGAGTGAAATGGTGGGGGACCTAGAGCAAAGCTAGTTGCAATATAGAAGAGTCTAATTTTTTTGTTATGCTTAAACTGGGTAGGTTCAAGTGTAGCCCTTTAGAGTCAAGGGTTTGGTATGGAGTATCGTCTAGTGAATACTCAAAGAGTTCGAAGAAGGAAGCATCCACTCAGAGTAGGATGAAGACTAGAGTCAGGGAGACAAAGTGGAAGAGAACACTTTGGAGTCTGATGGAGGACAATCACAAGAGATGTGGTTGTATAAGGGAGAACTAGACTAGAGTACATGGCAGCAAATAGACAAGCTTATATAGTGAAGAGGAATAAGAGGCAGTGTGGGAATACTGCCTTGAATGAAAATGAGGCTGTCCATAGATGAGTCATATAGAATGCGATAGATCATTAAAGAATAATTGATGAGTCAGAAGATAGAAGGATGACTCATGATAACAAATAATGGCTGAGTAATCGGGCCAATTACTAGCTGCAAATGAATAAGCATGAACAATGAGATATGATTCAGCCTGAAAGCGAATTGGACTTATCCCAAGGGGAATTATCCAAGAGGAAGTGAAAGGGCTAAAGTCGGTACAAGGTTATGTAAGAAAAGGAAAAAAATCATAACAATATTCAGGACTTTCAGTTACTCACCACCAAGTCTGGAGTCACCAATGAAGGCACCCTATGCAAATGGCTCATAGAAGGGTTAAACAATGACCTAACTAGGGACATCATCCAAATCAACAAGCTGACCATCCTAGCTGGGTGGATAGAAAGTGTATAAAAGCAAGTGTGGCAGCTTAAGAGAATAAGAGGCCTCAGTGGAGGAAGATATGCCTACCAAGGTGCTGGTACTGGATGGTCTTCACACAACCCTAATGCCATAGATGTAGATGCCATACATCTCACACCTGTTGAAAGAGCCAGGCATCTAAAGAATGGCCTGTGCTTCATTTGTCACCAGAAGAGATGCTCCACAAGAAACCATAAATGCCTCAGCTCCAGCAAAGCCACAGGCAAGACTTCCAACTCTTCATCTAGGGAGAGGGTGAGGGAAGTAAGGGAGAAAACACAGGGCACTCCACTGCAAGATGAGATCTTGGAGTACATTAGAAAGATACTCACAGGGAAGAAGGGTACCAATAGGGAAATCCTTCGAGTCTTGCAACAGGTCTATGAAGAAGATCAGTATACTGATAATGAAGAGTACAAAGCAGAGGGGGACAATCTGAGAAACCCAGATGAGTATGTCAACATCCTCTCCACAAAAATAATGGAGATGTTACGATTCATCCCTGGGGTATAGCTAAGTAGCATCTGGACTACTTTTTTCCTTGACACCTTTTACTTTGACTTACTTGTACCATTTTCTAGATAAGTCTACTTGCATTCTATGCAGATGTGCTTCATTTCTCTGACTCATCTAGTTACTTCTGCTTATCTAATTCCTCTTTGTCACAGACAATCCCTTTGATCTGATTACTCAGTGTACATCTGTCATGGATGAGTCATTCTTTATCCCTTATCTTGGTTCAACCCTTGACCCTTTTGACTCATCCATTCCATTGTTATCTTGGTTCATCTATTCTCCCTGCTTATCAGCGACTCAGCCCTTGATCTTAGATCACCTTCCATTCTTCTGGCTGAGTCAGCACTTCCTTGATGTTCTGTCATATTCCTGGACATTCTGATGACTTGTCATTCTGACTCATTATCAGTCCCCTTTACCCTGTTCCCTTTCTTGTATTACACAGCCGCTTCCCCTGATCACTATATAGCAGAGGCAGTGTGGGAATACTGTCTTGAATGGAAATGAGGCTGTCCATAGATGAGTCATATAGAATGTGATAGACCATCAAAGAATAATTGATGAGTCAGAAGATAGAAGGATGACTCATGATAACAAATAACAGCTGAGTAATCAGGCCGATTACTAGCTGCAAATGAATAAGCATGAACAATGAGATATGATTCAGCCCGAAAGCGAATTGGACTTATCCCAAGGGGAATTATCCAAGAGGAAGTGAAAGGGCTAAAGTCGGTACAAGGTTATGTAAGAAAAGGAAAGAAATTGTAACACCTAGTTCATGGTGATGTCCCTCATATCCTTTGATCTATCACCATTCCTCTTCATACTTCATGATGACCATTCTCCTTTGTTGCATTCTAGAAGACTTATCTTTGCCCTTACCCTTCATTCCTGATGACTTGAATACTAGAAGGGCTATGCTTTGGCCTGCCCAGCAGAAGCATAACACTCAGATACTTTCAGGCTTTGATATATAGTATGGGTGACAGTATACTAGTCATACTGGAGGTTTTAGAGAAATGCTTAGAGGAAATCTCCAAGACTTCAGAACTGTGGAGCCAGCTCTGCAATTCTGGGGGTTTATATACTATCTACATGTTTGTACATGTTTGTACTACTACTATTTAGGAAACCAATAGGGTAAGATCCTAAATAACAAATATAAGGCAATGCACACAGTTGAGTATGGCAGCCAATAAAATAAAAGAGAATTGGAATTGTACCATAAAGGCTGTGTAATTTAAGTATGTATTACACTTGAACCGGGTAGGTCCAAGTGTAGCCCTTATGTCCCTATACAGAAAACAAAGATGAAGAGAGAAGGGAAGGGCAAAGGTAAGTTCTAGGAGCCAGTATGGAGGAGAGATGGTGATGAATGAGCAGTAGGGAGGACATCACCAGAGATTCTAGGGTGAGTGATAGATATCAAGTGGGAGATCAGTATAAAGGAAGGCCATCAGTGGGTAAGAGATCAGTGATGGGACAAGGGGCAGTAAGACTAAGGAACATTACCAATGATCGAGGTAAGAAAATCTCAATAAAGTGGCAGAGGGAGACAGTAATCAAAGAGCGTTGCTGAGAGGTGATGGTTCTTGGGGAAATGACAGACTAGATGCCTGAGACTGGCAGGCGATGATGATAGGACACAAATGATAGACTCAAGGAAGTAGAGGATACAAGGATGTCAAGGAGTTATGGAGAGATAGGGAATTATGAAGGGTAACTAGTATAGAGAGGATAAATGAAGGACTGATTTAAGGATTGATGATGATGGCTCTACTCCTGATAAACAGAGAGTAGCTGGAACAGTCATGCCAGCCATGGCATGCTGTGTCAAGGGTTCAGGGTAAACAGTTGGTCTGAACAGCAACCACTGCATCAAGGAAAATCAAGGAAGTTCAGGAAAGATGGTATCACCCACCTAGGAGGACCCTAGCCTCCTGCACACCAATACTAGGACAGTCCTGAGTAGAGGCCCTCACGTTGAGGTTTGAGTAGGGAGGTCTAAGATGGGGAACTATAGTACAGAGGGAGCTGCTATATGTAGTAATCAGGGAAGGCGGCTGTGTAGTATGAGAAAGGGAACAGGGTAAAGGGTACTGATGATGAGTCATGGTGATGAGTCATCAGAATGTCCAGGAAGGCAAGGGAACATCAAAGAAGTGCTGACTTAGCCAGAAGAATGGAAGGTGATCTGAGATC